>JBBBDQ010001215.1:102500-227500 GCA_037127315.1 Ascarosepion bandense
CTTTATTTGTATTATAATTTATATATTCTAAGTTTAACAAATCATTAGATTTAGATTACTATAAAGTTATGTAGATATTAAACAAGTAAAAGACGTTGACGTACACATATTCAAATCTATAGATATAAACATATGGACAAATAGACGAGTATAAACACACACGAACACACATTGGCACACAGACTCATGCACATATGAATATACGCACACATCTACATATAAAAATTTCAAAATTTTGATTTTATTGTCAATATATTCGCTAAAACCTAAGGCCAGGTTTAAAAAGCGCCTGTAAAGCATATGTAAGATGGCAAGGGCCTATATATATATATATATATATATATGTGTGTGTGTGTGTGTGTGTGTGTGTGTGTGTGTGTAAGTGTGTTTCACTAAAGATGACTAGCAGACAACTGTGATTAATCTTTTTTATTTAATTCTTTATTTTAATTTAATTTTTATTTTTAATTTAATTTATTTAATTTTATTTCTGTTCCTATAAGCGTTTTTTTTTGTCCAGAAAAAGAAAACCTCCAGACGAACACAAGAAAATTTGAATAAGAAGTTTAATCGCGGTACTTTGTCAGTCACCTTTAATGAAACTTGTATAAAAGAGGGGTTGCTGCCCAAATACATAATTATATCATTATAGGCTTTATTTCGGCTGCGTGATGTGCGTTGTGGTACAGTGGATTTCGACTCGAAACGACAAATCGGGAAGCCGAGTTCGAATTCCAGTTGAATTTCTTGCATTTACTTACGCACAAATACCCTTTAGAAAATTATTAATCCGTTCTTTCTCTTCAGTTATGGATTAAGCAATAGGACCGATTGGGTTCTATATCCTTGACTGGCAACCAATCTACCGTAAAAAGCAATGGCAACCTACTGCGGGATAATCTTCTGTCCAGTTAGTCATGTCACTTTCGAGACATGATCGCCCAAAGCGTGTATCACGTGTGGCACTTACCTGACTGCCTGACTAACTGAACTATAAACCGCGAATCGTGATTGAGAGATAGACTGGGGCGTGGTAGGAGAAAGTTCTCGCAAGATGTCGGGAACGGCTAATCTCTTAAACAGTGTTGACAGGAATAACAGAAAGTGCCACAAGTGTCAGTAGCTATCTCACCGAATGTCATTAACCTACCTTATAATGTCCCCACCAAAAAAAAAAAAAAAAGAAGCCTGTCCCAAATAGATCCGTGAATGAATAACCAAATATATTGGAAATAAAATTCCAATTTTCACTTTTTACCATTTTGATATTTCCGACTTTTGTTTTTATTGAGAAGCCACACAGAGATTTTCAATTTCTT
The DNA here is from genome assembly GCA_037127315.1 of Ascarosepion bandense. Classification (NCBI taxonomy): domain Eukaryota; kingdom Metazoa; phylum Mollusca; class Cephalopoda; order Sepiida; family Sepiidae; genus Ascarosepion; species Ascarosepion bandense. The sequence goes on from JBBBDQ010001215.1 coordinate 103,820, forward strand.
TGTGCATATCAATGCGAACGGAAAACAAACCTCCATTGATTTGTTTGGTCGGCAAGAGCCTGAGAAAGACATCCCGGCCTTGTTTACATCTCTAATCAAAAGACATATTTCATTTACATCCCCCAAATGACTTAACCACTTTCACGTCAACTGACATTCAGATTATCTGCCCATAATGCATACAAACTCATATTCGTTCAACAGAGGGCGTAAGTCGACCAATATCGGACAGATAATTAGACAGAACTCACCGATATTATATAACATATGCTGTGAAAAAAGGCTACAAACGCTTGTTGTCGTATTCATAAAAAATACATTAGATGAAACATCTTTCAACCGAAGAAATGGCGGATGAAATATGTTTAATAATTAATAAATGCCTCGGCTCAACCTACATAATACCGCAAGCGGCTTTGCATATATTGTATGAGACCGGGAAACAGTTTTAACAACGCGACAAAAACGATTTGAATCTATAAGCTTCCAAATATCAATCGCAATAATGGAAAAATAAATACATGATATATCGTCGACCTAAACGTTTCCTGCCCCCCGCCAACCGTATATATATATATATATATATATTTATATATGATAAAAAATAAAATAAAGCTTTATATTATATATACATTTTTATTATATTATAATTAAACTAAAATTGCTCAATATTGAGACGAAAACACACACACACACACACACACACACACACACACATATATATATATATATATATATATATATATATATGCTAAAAAGTCTGCTCTCTTCTACCGAACGCTCATAGCCCAGAAGTAGAATCGTCGACTGACGCCAATTCGGTCGGGTTTCAATCCTAGTTTAAAAGCAATCGGAGTCTAACCGTACTGATGAGCTGTGATACAGCGAAACAGATCTGTCTGCGGATGACTATATATATATATATATATATATATATATAAGATTATAACTATACTCGTGTCGAAAAACCTTCCACGAATCTAGAAGAAGGGAAAAAACGGTTTTAAAAAAGAAAGAGCTAAGTACATGAACATCAGTTGAAAGGGTTCGGACCGAGTCAGCACGTAACCCAAAGAAAAAACCCCGATACAAGTAATCAACTAACAAAAAGCGGTCAATACTTAGGTAGGGCGGAATAAGTAAAGAATACCTAGTGAGCCAGACAGACCTACCTAAATCTTTCCCTGACGGTCCGTTTAGGTGAAACCTAGGTAGGTCTGTCTGGCTCACTAGGTATTCGTTACTTATATATATATATATATATATATATATATATATATATATATATATATATATATCAAAATAAAACAACAGTAAACATTGTCTACTTTCTTTAATAAAATCCGTTCATACTCACGGATGATCTTTCGCGTATTATAATTGAAAGATGTAAGAAAAAAGCTGTGACGTTGACAGATGATTTTATTATTTATTTATCGATGTTTCCAAGTACTTTCAATCTTCTTCAGAGATCATCTTCAGGGGAATGAGTTGTGGTAACAAAAAATCACCGCAAAACTGTGTTGCTAAAAATTACTGTAACTTTTCTTCTTGCTTCAAATGACAAATTGCTTAGCGTTCATTAGAACTTGAAAATTATTCACAATGAATTTTTTTATGTTGTAATGTCATGGCACGTGTTAAAGTATGAAAAAACTGTTCTTTCTATAAACATTTTAGAACATTACTACAGTATTCATAGCTGATTGTATTAATTGACGGCTTAAGATTTTTGTTAATGAATATTGCCTCGAAGATCTGTAGTTTGCTTTTCTTGTTTTCTTGGTGTAGTTGTTTTTTTATATTGTGAATGTAGACAGGAATGTTGTTGGAGAGATGTCTAGAAACGGACGAATAGTCAGACATGTGTAATGTTAGCTGTCTTGTTAATGTATTCAACGTCAAAGCTTTCCCCATCTCTCCTTTCATTTTCCGACCTGTGATTATCAAGTTCTCCAGGCCTTCCTTTTTCATTACGTGTTCCAGGGACCTCATTTTCTCTTCCTAATATTTATTATCAGTTTTCTCGCTTGCATCCTTTTCAACATCTCATCGTTGCACACGTGCTCTGTCCATGTTATCTTCTGTAAAACCGCATTTCTGCTGCCTCAAGTGTATCCTTCATCTTTGATGAGATCGTCCAGCATTCACTTCCATACAGATGGATATCACATAGCAATCCAGCACTCTTTTCTTTGTTTCTAATGAGATTTTCCTGTTTTTCAGTACTCTGGTTAGCTCCTGAAATGCGTCTTTAGCCATGCCAATACCACCTCATGTGTTTGGGGTCTTCCAGACAAAAAGGAAAAAGTTTGAAAATAATAAATAAAATTAAATATAAAACAAAATTTTAAATTCTATGAGTTGAATAAAGTTTTTGAGAATATCCTTATTAAATCTTTCTGTTTTAGCGATTTTCCAAGAGTAGCTTAGGTGTGGCACACGGCCAGAAACATGGAGTAGCCAGTAATGATCGGACTCACCATTCAGTTGTGATTGACTAAACGAGACAACCTTGCTAACCATTACATCACGTCTAGAGGCCCCAAAACCTTTCTATTATGGTCGGGCGATCAGGTACCACAACAGAAAAATAAATGAATGTGAATAAAATAGAATAATGAAGATTTTCTTTAGCTTATGTTATCATGTAAGAAACTCGTTATTCTACACTTGCAGTTTTTCTCCTTATGAAAATTTTAAAAAAGATTATACTTGTAAGGGAGGCCGAAGTTCAGCTTTCCTGGGTTTCCTGCAACACTTGGGTTGACTTTCGAAACAGATATTGATAGTAATTTCAACAAGTCCTCTTAGTGTGTCTTTATTTCTGAGATGAGTAATTTTCAATAATCTTGGAATTTTTTCGAACTTTTGTTCTCATCTTGGTTGATATAGGTGTTAAATCGACACAACCTTTCGATCCTGGGACTTAGTAGTGGCGAACCAAATTCCAATATAAAAGAACAATAATTGATTTCACAGGATATCAACGAGATAATCTACATCAGCCATTCTATGGACACCTGATGATGACCAGATGGTACTTGGTCGACACGTTGTGTTTATTAAAACACTTATATCAACCAAGATGAGAACAAAAGTTCGAAATAATTCGAAATAATTCCATCTCAGAAATAAATACATATTATCACAAGAGGCACGAACCCACTTACATAATACAGTTGTCAAAATCCATCTGACACTGAATATAAAAGGCTCCAAAAATTTAAAGTCTTTCGGGGTTGTGGCGTAGTGTATATAGTAGTTGGTTATACATGTGTTAGTATCATTTGGTGACCATGAGTTCGGTCATTGGACTTGGTAGTGGCGAACCAAATTTCAAAATGAGAGAATAGTAATTGATTTCACAAGATATTTCGCAATAATAAACGAGATAATGCACGTCAGCTAATCTATGGACATCTGATGATGACCAGAGGGTACTTGGTCGAAACACTGTGTCTATTATAACATCTATATCAACCAACTTAGGAAATCAGAGCTACTGACGAAATGGTAATGATTAATGTAGGTAAGATTTTATTGCTCGTGACGCTAATCTCAGATAAAATCATTTACCGTTCCCTGATCACACCCGATTCCCTTTGTGTCACAACTGGCTTTTTATTTAGCAGTATTTCTGCATATTTGACACTTATGAATGCTCAGAGCTTTCACTTGATATTTTTAGAAAGATAGTCTCAATAGACTTTGTTACGATTGCCTAAGAACTACTATTGAACACATACAAGATAAGACAGGCCTTAACTTTAGTTCAACATTCGAACACAGCCCCAGTTCCAAAGCTGACACAGATACAGTGACTCTTTACTAATAACATCACACATATATCTTTCATTTGTTGGGGAGGGAAAAATATCCAGTGTATTGCTGTTGCGGATCCCGGGAATGGGGTCCGCACAAATAAATGAACAACGACCAGTTAATTGAGATAGAAAATAAGTGTATTAACGTAAAGATACAGACTTGAATGAAGATTAGTAGTCCAAGAATGCGGGTTAGTAAAAAGTATATGTACAAGTCTCTGGAAGCGAAGCCGTAGTATATCGAGTATATCCGCGTCGGCAGCTGACGGGTACTGCGTAATAATCTTCTCGATGGGTGGAGCACAGAGCTACTATGAACTACTTATTTTTGACTGCTAGTCTCTCTCTCTGTATTCTCATATCCTCCGGTTAATTCTCTGTGAAAACTCGGTATTCTCCAGACTCGCTTCTATAGCAGTAGTATAAGTATACTCTCGACGAGTCCATCTTTATAAAAAGAGAGAACCCCACAAACATTGCCGTGTTTATTTCTTTTGAGAACTTTCAATGAAGAAGTTATGATGTTATCGGTCCAGACCTAACATCTCGAATTTATACCACCGTTACGTATTTTCTCTCTGTCTATTTTATAAATATTTATACCACCGTTACGTATTTTCTCTCTGTCTATTTTATAAATATTTATACCACCGTTACGTATTTTCTCTCTGTCTATTTTATAAATATTTATACCACCGTTACGTATTTTCTCTCTGTCTATTTTATAAATATTTATACCACCGTTACGTATTTTCTCTCTGTCTATTTTATAAATATTTACATAAGCAGGTTTTCTGATGAGCTCTACTCCTTAGTACCTCTATCGCACAAGTTTAAGCGTACTTACGGCATATCACGTTGAATACATCGGTTCTCGTTCGATCACCGAAGTTAAGCAACGTGAGCCTGGTCAGTACTTAGATGGGTGACCACTTGGGGAAGTCAAGGCGCTGTAAGCGTTCAGTGACGGATGTGCGTTGTGGTGCAGTTGATGTCGGCTTGGAAAGAGAAATCGGTGAGCCGAGTTCGAATTCCAGTTGAGTACCCTGCATTCACCTAAGCATTGGTACCCTTGGGAAAGGTATTAATCCGTCACTTCCCTCCAGTTATGGGTTAAATAACAGGATGGGGCCTGGAGGCAACCCATTCAGTGTTGGTGTCACAATAAAAACACACCTTGGTAGCCCTGGCGAAGCATCAAATATTCAGCTATTTGACAAGATTATGAATTTCGCTATAAACTGTGACAGGTTTCCAAATGCGCAGAAAATACTGGAGGGGTGTAGTGAATCCTATCTCGGCCAAGGCCGCAGGACGACGAAGCGTACTACTAGAATTGCAATTAGGTCTTATCGTTTTACTGCAGAAATTGCTCGATGTAATCGTAAAAGCTATTCTATTTGATTTTTTCTCGCACTTATGACTTGTGAAAGTCTCAGTTGGTTTCCTGGATCTCTACTACGTACAATATTTAAAAATATAAATGCGACAATAATCGCCATTTTTTGTCTTCTGAAACCTGTTCCTTCATTGTCCTTTCTCGTCACTAAGGTCTTTTCCTTCTTTTTCACTCCCAGTATTCCCTTGCGTCTTAGTGGCATCATTGTCAACTTCTGTCTTCCCGAAAATTGTTCTTTTATTGTTCTTTCTCCTCAATAAAGTCTTCTCATTCTCTTTCACTCTCTGTAACATCTTGCGTCTTAGTGGCATTATCGCCATCTTCTGTCCACCTGAAACCTGTTCTTTTATTGTTCTTTCTCCCCACTAAAGTATTCTCATTATCTTTCAATTCGAATAATTCCTTGTGTCTTAGTGGCACTATTGCCATCTTCTGTCTTCTTGAAACCTTTTCTTTTTTTGTCCTTTCTCCTCACTAAAGTTTTCTCATTCTCTTTCACTCCTAGTAACTCTTTGCGTCTTAGTGGCATTATCGCCTTCTTCTGTCGTTTGTAAACCTGTTCTTTTATTGTCCTTCCTCCTCACTAAAGTCTTTTCATTGTCTATCTTTTTCATAGACCCCCCCCCTTACGTCTTAGTGTCATTATCGCCTTACTTAAAGTAAAATGATTAAAATACAAATTTTAGTTTATTTGTGAAGATTAGAGGAGTTCTGATTTAAGTTGAGGTCAAAAGTAGAATTTAAAGATCATATACGTAATGTATTTTCCGGGAGACAAAAAGTTATTCTTTTACGCATGTCCGACGATTTTCGCTTTATTTTTTAAGCGTATACTAATTCCGATTCTAATGACACTTATGTCACCGTAACAAAAGCTTAATTACTAAAACAGAGTCTATTACTTATAATTAAAGATAAACAAAAAAGATGATTAAATTTTGGTTTCAAGTCTGTGACATATTCAGTCAGTCAGTTAAGTGCCATACGTGATACACGCTTGGGCGATCATGTCTCGAAAGAGGCATGACTGACTGGGCAGAAGATTATTCTGCAGTAGGTTGCCATTGCCTTTTGCGGTAGACTGGTTGCCGACCAAGGCTATAGAACCCAATCTGTCCTGCTATTTAACCCATAACTGGAAGGAAGAGATGGATTAATACCTTTCCCAAGGGTATTTACGCGTAAGTGAATACAATGGATTGCAACTTGGAATTCGAACTCGGCTCCCCGGTTTCCGAGCCGATATCCACTGTACCACAACGCACATGTGACATATTACGACTCAAAAAAACTCACAGTGGGCAAAATTTCGAAAAAATACATGATACATGCGTTTATCCTCATTGACAATTTAATATAAGGTCTCTCTTTGCATGCAATAATATTAATCAGTGCCGTTTATTCATGACGCATGCTAATTTGACTGGCCAGTCAGTCAGTTAATTACCATATGTGATAAACGCTTGGGCGATCATGTCTCGAAAGGGATATGATTGACTGGGCAGATCATTATTCCGCAGTAGGTTGCCATTACTTTTTGTGGTAGACTGGTTACCAGCCAAGGCTATAGAATTCAATCTCTCCTGTTATTTAACTCGTAACTGAAAGGAAGATACGGATTAATACCTTTCCCAAGGGTATTTGTGTGTAAGTGAATGCAAGGAATTCAACTAGAATTCTAACACGGCTCTCCGATTTCTCGCTCCGAGCCGTCTACCGTAAAGATCTTATGAAAGAAAAATATACGCGCTAAAAGAGGATGCAACCAGGATTCCCCTTTGCAGGAAAAACATCGTTAGATCCGACGTACTTTTTACTAACTCGGCCACGGAGTGCGTCATCGATTAAAAATGGCTGCATACTGTTTTTTAAGCTTTTTCTTCTTGTCTATATTCCAGAAATTTCATAAGCTCTTAGTTTCATATCAAAAGCGTATACAAGGCAATTAATAAAGAAGTAATAAAGTTTTAATCGATGAAGACCGTCTTGGGTTAGGCGAATAAAAGTAGCTCGTATCTAATGACAGGTTTTCCGCAAAAGTGGGCGCAGGTTTAAATCCTGCAGCAGGACGAATTTTCCCTTGATGAGGCATAAAATAAGCATATCAGTCAGTCACTTAAGTGCCATACGTGATACACGCTTGGACGATCATGTCTCGAAAGAGACATGACTGACTGGGCAGAAGATTATTCCGCAGTAGAGTGGTTGCCGACCAAGGCTACAGAACCCAATCTGTCCTATTATTTAACCCATAACTGGAGGGAAGAGACGGATTAATACCTTTCCCAAGGGTATTTGCGCGTAAGTGAACGCCATGAATTCACTGGAATTCGAACTCGGAAAATAAGCATATACTCTTTATAAATAACAGCAAAAAAAAAAAAAAAAGGTTTGAAATGATAAAAATATGTCGGATTAACACATACATATAATTTGTTTAAACAATATTTTCAATGGCTACTCATACTTGAGTAGCTGCTCTGTTGTTGTTGTTATTATTATTATTATTATTATTATTATTATTATTATATTAAATATTTTCTGCGTTGTGGTGCAGTGGATATCGGCTAGGAACGAGAAATCGGAGATTCGAATTCGTTATATTCACTTACGCGCAAATAACCTTGGGAAAGTTATTAATCCGTCTCTTCTCCCTCCGCCTATGGGTTAAATAACAGAAGAGATCATGTTCTATAGCCTTGGTTGGCAACCAGTCTACCGCAGATAGCAATAGCAACATACTGCGGCAAAAAATCTTCTACCTAGCCAGTTATATCTCTTTCGAAACATGATCGCTTAAGTGTGTATCACGTGTGGCACTTAACTAACTGTTATTAATCAAAATCTACTTGCCTGAATAATTTTCTTAAGACAATATGCGTCTTCCCACAGGATTCAAAACTGCCTTTTCTAGAGGAAATCGTTTTTAAGTTTGGCGTGTCTTAGACCGCTCGTAGGATTTCCAGTCGAACAAAGGTCCAATAATGCTTTTTACTTTTACAAATTTAATTTTACAATTTTAACTTTTACAATTTTTCAAATTTTTGAATTTTTGGTTCAGAGTACATTTCTTTATCAATTCATTGTTTATTCTTAACATATATCAATCCTAAAATTTATTATATATTTATAAAATATTATTTATATCATAATATAGGAGTATTTCTTCGTAACTAAAATGTATTCATCTTGCCGGAAGTAAGCAGTCTAGCCGTAAAAAAAAAAAAAAATGACAGTTTTCCTTAAATATGTATGAATGGCCCATAGCCCCTAACATGTAACCTATATTTTAAATTTTCAAAGTCAACCTTCATTCTGATTAGTTAGAATTAAACACACTCATACGATCTAAATTTTCTGTATTCCCACCTCCATAATAATTCTTTAATAAGCAAACATATTTTTCTACATTCAAATGAAAATTATTTACCCCCAAAGTTATTGAACATTACATGATGACGAGATAAAAGTATTAAATCTCGAAACATTGAAATTTCCATGTTGCAATGTTAATTAAATATATATATATATATATATATATATATATATATATATATATGAATTATTTTGAAATTATTTTTACCGATACTCGTATTTAAGTAGATATTCGGTTTTTAATTAAACATTATCTTTATATTTATATCTACCGGCCTGATAAAATACTGTTTAATTAAAAACAGAATATCTACTTAAATACGAGTATCGGTAAAAATAATGTTCAAAATAATTCATTACAAATTGTCGGTTGCTTATAACCAAGTTTCGTTAAAATTCGTTAATTTCCGTAACATATATATAAATATATATATAAATTCAGTTAAAATTATAAATCAGTTGTTAAACTGTTATTGGTCGATGCATCAAACTAAGTTATAGAATAGTTTTCACTGTTTTGAAACTAGGATGTCATTACTTGTCCTTTCACAACATCTCTTGTTTTATTGATATCAATAAAAAGGAAAGCATTAATCAGTTTTTAACCTGTTATTGGTCGATGCTTCAAACTAAAGTTATGAAATAGTTTTTTTTTTAATCATTTCACCCCCAAGCAAGTCATTCCACTGCCACTATTGCGCATGGGGCTACATAGGGGAAGGTAAAGAGGAGGAGTGGTTAGATGTAGGAAATGTCAGAAGGAAGGTGATAGATGGGTAAGGATACCGAAGATGAGGGTTGAGCAGATGGGAAGAGTATTTGAAAGAATGGGAGTGAGTTAGTGTGTTAGGAGGTGTCTATTGACCTTACATCTAAACTCTTGATTATTGTAGCCGTCAGGGAAGCAATCATGTGGAAGGGAATTCCACAGTCGGGAAGTGCGAGAAAAGAAACTGTTGGAGTTGCGGTTGCATTTTATCGGTTTCACTGTAAAAGGGTGAGATCTAGTTGCTAATCTAGTTTCTCGTGCAAATTCTTATCTAGGGGGCAGCAATGATCTAAGTTCATTGGAGCAGAAGTCGTGAAAGTATTTATAGAAGAGACACAGAGAAGCCACGTCGCGCCGGTGAGAGAGAGATTGCAGGCGGTCTGCCAAGTTGGTATCGATTACATTACAGACCCTCCGCTGTACCTTGTCGAGAAGCCCGAGGAGAATAGCAGAAGCACCCGACCAGATATGGCAGCAGTATTCAATGCATGGGCGGATGGTAGATTTATATATGTGAAAGATAGATTCAGACGGAAAAAAACTTCCGGGCCCTGCACAGAGAACCGACTTTCATAACAGCGGATTTAGCAATGGATTCGATATAGTCATTCCATTTGAGGTCCGCTGTAAGTGTGAGACCAATCACTGTTTTGAGAAAAAATGTCTTTACTTGATCTTTTAAAGGGTCTTTTTCTTTGATGAATATCAATAAGAAGCAAAGCATTAGTTACTTGTTAACCTGTTATTAATCGATCCTTCAAACTGAAGTTACAAAACACTTTTCACTGTTTTGAGACTAGGATGTCATTATTTGATCTTTCAAATTTTTTTTTCCTTGAGGACATTTGAGGACAAACTCAAGTTTGTCAGAGTACTCTACAAAAAATTGATAGAAATGCTCGGCAACCTTGACATTTTCAGAAAAGACGTTAGGATAATCAAGAATCTATATGGTAGTAAACAGCTTCTGTACGAGTAAGAAGTGAATTCAGCAGGTATATAATAATAAAAAGGGGCAAGGATGTGTTTTCTCACCGGATCTATTCAATTCGTACAGCAAAACAATTATTAGAAAAATAAAAGCCTTGCTGGGTTTGGTCATTGGCGGCCACAATCTCAACAATATAAGATACACGGATGACACGTTGATGATAGCAGACACGGAAACTGTAAGACTTTTTACAGAAAGCAGCAAAAGAAAGCGAGTAGAAAGGACTGAGCATAAACTTCAAGAAAATTTTAATTATACACGTGGTACAATTCTTGTGCTTTTCTAACTTGAATGATGATCTATGGTTGTACCATCTTCTTTTGAAATTGCTTTCTGTGCATTCCACATAGACCTATCCATGGGAATCTTCTACTTTCGCTTTTTACACCACTCATTTCTTCTAGAAGGACTATTAAGTTGTCGTTTACTTTTGTCCCTGCATTAGACTCCGATTGCTACATACCCCAGGATTGAAACCCGACCGAATTGGCGTCAGTCGGTGATTCTACCTCTGGGCTATGGGCGTTCGGTGGAAGAAGGCTGACTTTTTAGCGCATATTATCATCATACGCGCCCAATAGCCAGAGTACTCTAATTCATTTTACTGAATGAGCGATGCGTACACGCCAGAGTAGCTACTGTTTTTCAAAGTCTACCATACTTCCAGAGTGCACAATCTGATCGTGAGAGCGTAAATATTCATCCGCAGACAGATCTGTTTCGCTGTATCACAGCTCATCAGTACGGTTAGACTCCGATTGCTTTTTAACCCAGGATTGAAACCCGACCGAATTGGCGTAAGTCGGTGATTCTATATCTGGGCTATGGGCATTCGGTGGAACAAGGCAGACCTTTTAGCGCATATATATTATATTTATAGCCAAAGTGCTCTAATTCATTTTACTGAATGAATATATTATCCTACGTTTTAAGGTACGACTCGGAGTTTCATGCATACGCATTCATCAGGTGTATATCATAAACTGATGATTGCGTATGCATAAAACTCTGAGTTGTATCTTAAACATATGGTAATATGAATATTTATTAATATATATATATAATATGCATTATTTTTTTATTATTGTCTTGGAATCAAGATAACCATTATACCTTGAAACGAAATCAATTCTTTTTCTGGTTAGAATAAAACCTACTGTAAAATAATATTTATCATAATATTTATCATAGAATTTGCGACATTAACCTCAATGTAAGTCTTTTCGTTTTTTCTTTTAAACTATGAATCTTGATAGACATCTCCACCGTTAATTTTCGTCAAATAAACAAAAACAAAACAAAAACAAACCTAAAATCACAAACCTTTTACATAGATGAAACTCTTCGAAATGTGCGAGCCATAGTTACGAGTACAATATTTTGTATTTCTTTAAAGCATGAGCAACGAGGAATCCTTTCAATCTATCCATTGGAACCATTTACAATCAATTCGTGAGATCCAACTACAACTGGAATTATTGATATCCCCGTGTGAGATATTTTTGAGATTCCCACTTCAAGATCCTTGTATTTTGATAGTTTTTTGAAGATCTTCAAAGATACATTACAATTTACAGGAACTGTCATGTCAATAAGAAAAGGCAGTCAGTCAGTTGAGTGCCATACGTGATACATGCTTGGGCGATCATGTCTCGAAATAGATATGACTGACTGAGCAGAAGATAATTCCGCAGTAATGTTGCTATTATTTTCTGCAGTAGACTGGTTGCCAGCCAAGGCTATAGAACCTAATCTGTTCTGTTATTTAACTCATAACTGGAGGGTCAGCACGGTTTAATACCTTTGCAAAGGGTATTTGCGCGTAAGAAATAGCAATTACTATTATTATTCTTATTATCCAGCACTCTCGCAAATCTCAGCAATGCCGTGATTTCTATAGTCTCAAATCTACTTTAGATTTCCACCTCACCAAGTATCGATTCCGATATATTTATGTAACGAATTCGACTTGAATATAATCACGTATGGCACTCAATTGGTTGAGCAAATTATAAGCTAGGATTCATCATTTTACATATAATATATATCGCTCATTCAGTAATGAATTAGAGCACTCTGGCTATTGGGCGTTTATAATGATAATATACACGCTAAAAAGTCTTCCGCCTTCTACCGTGCGCCCATATCTCAGAGGTAGAATCGCTGACTGACGCCAATTCGGTCGGATTTCAATTCTGGATAAAAATCAGTCGGAAGACTAACTGTACTGATTACTGATGAGCTGTGATACAGCGAAACAGATTTGTCTGCGGATGATTATATATATATATATATATATATATATATATATATATATATATACAGATGAGCTGTGATACAACGAATATGTTAATGACTAATTATGCTCTCGTTGTCCGATGGTGCTCTCTAGAGGGAAAAATTTTAAAAACATTTGCCGCTTCTGCGATATACGCATTACACTTTATCATGAATTGAGATCTCCCGAGTGCTGGTGTGTGTATACACCGAGAATATTTAACATTCTCTCAGCCGATAGCTTAGGGGTAGGTTCTCTAACTGATACCAAATCGGTCAAGTTTCAAGCAATCTGATGTCTAGCCACACTTATGAGCTGTGATAGAGCCAAACAGGATTATATATATATATATATATATATATATATATATATATATAAACTATTAGAATTTATATATATATATATATATATATATATATATAAACTATTAGAATAGTTTTATATATATATATATATATATATATATAAAACTACTAGAATATATATATATATATATATATATATATATATATATATAGATAGATAGATAGATACTATTAGAACAGTACTTATGTTTCATATATATATATAACCGTAAATATTGCTCTCTTACACTTCTCACTAATGAAACTCTTTTCTGATTTATTGCTTTCTTGACAATTACAATCTTAAAAATTATAAAATCAATCATGATCTAGCAAGAATTTCTTTCAGTTTTCCATCGACTGACCAATGCTAAACGCGCGTTGCATCTCAAGTCTCGTTCACGTTCGGTTTCTTCCGAGAACTAGGAAATCCCGCTGCTTATTCACAAGTTAATAAAAGATGAAAACTTACGCCACACAAAGAAAAGATAAGGTGAACCCTTTTTTTTTAAATATTTTATTTTGATTGTTTATTCAGGACTTCATTTGGACAATCTGGGTGGGAAGGAATATTGTACTTGGGATAACGTCTGCTGTGTCGGTCTGTCAACTCATCTATTCCCTGACAACAAAACATCCCAACATTTCGCTGGTAATATTAATGGAAAACATCAACAAAACAGTCTGTCTTTAACTATGGATAGGCCAAAAATGACCTAGCTCGATAAATAGTCTGTTAAGTGCCATACGTGATACACGCTTGGGCGATCATGTCTCGAAAGAGACATGACTGACTGGGCAGAAGATTATCCTGCAGTAGGTTGCCATTGCTTTTTGCGGTAGACTGGTTGCCGACCAAGGCTATAGAACCCAATCTGTCCTGCTATTTAACCCATAACTAGAAGGAAGAGACGGATTAATACCTTTCCCAAGGGTATTTGCGCGTAAGCGAATACAATGGATTCAACTGGAATTCGAACTCGGCTCCCCGGTTTTTCGTTCCGAGCCGATATCCACTGGACCACAACGCACATCCCGATAAATAGTACATCTGTTAAAATAGACCAGCAACCGGAAATAATCAATATTCGGTTAGTTGTCATTTGATCTCAAATACTTTCTTTTACTTCTTTGTTCATTTTCTTCTTGTCGGTTATATGTTATGCAGGTGGCGCCACCTTTAACTTCTTCTTTTATGTGCTTTGTCCTTTTAGGAGGTAGGCGATCAAGGCCTTCCACGTCTGTCTCTCCCTGGTGGCTCTTAGAAAGGTTTCTCCTATTACACCATGAAACCCGCGTTCTGCCATCAGGTCAGTTAAGTACGTTACAAACTGTTTTCCCCTGTCTCTCTTTCCCTCTATCTGACCTTTTAGTATCAGGTTCTCCAATCCCTCCTTCCTAATTGCATGTCCCAGAAACTTTAGCTGTCTCTTCCTGATGCTCAGTACTAATTTTCTTTTCATTTCCATCCTTTCCAGAGCGTCATCATTGCTCACATGCTCGATCCATGATATCCGCAGCATCCTTCTGTAGAATAACATTTCAGTTGCTTCAAGTTTTTCTTTCATCTTTTATCTTGTATGATATTGTCCAGTATTCACTGCCATATTGAAGAACTGACATCACATAGCAATCAAGTACACTCTTCTTCATTTTGTAATGAAATTTATCTGTCTCTTAATACTGTACTCAGCTTCTGGAATGCGTCCTTCGCCATGAAAATTCGTCTTCGGATCTCTGTGTAGCAGTTTCCGTTTTCTGTTAGAACACTTCCCAGATATTTAAATTTTTGTACCTGCTTGATTTTAGTATCCCTAACCTGTATTTGGCATATCTGCCTTAAAATGATCCCTTTATAATTTCTCTACTGACAGGATGTGCGTTGTGGTGCATTGGATATCGGCTCGGAACGAGAAATCGGGGAGCCGAGTTCGAATTGCAGCCAAATTCATTGCATTCACTTACGCGCAAATACCATTGGAAAAGGTATTAATCCGTCACTTCCTTCCAGTTATGGGTTAAATAACAGGACAGATTGGGTTCTATAGCCTTGGTCGGCAACCAGTCTACCGCAGAAAGCAATGGCAACCTACTGCAGGATAATCTTCTGCCCAGTCAGTCATGTCTCTTTCGAGACATGATCGCTTAAAGCGTGTATCACGTATGGTACTTAACTGACTGACAGACGATAGTACTCGAATGTTTATGAAATTAACATGGGACAGTTTAGCATTTTTAATTCTGATGGAAAACATCTGATCAGAAATTAAAAGACAATATAAAAGTGAAACAGACAGACCCTATTGGAGCTATTCATTATGACTTGTTCTTTCTGCCTAAACACGCACAGTTATATATATATATATATATATATATATATATATATATATATATATATATGTATCTATAGGTTTAATGTAAATAATTTGTCACTTTAACTGAACAGGTTCATGCCTACTTCGAAGTTTTATGAGGACACTGTTATGCTGTCTTCACATATCAGATCTATTTTATTTTACCTTGACATGTGAGGGTGTTATAATGAAACACACTTATTCTATAGTGAATAGACTAGGAGTAGTAAGAGTCAGTCGATGTTGGACGATAGTAGTCGACAGTTAGTCGAATACAAAAGTAGTCAGCGACCTGGCAAGATTACACTGCGTAATACATATTATATCAAGTTCCTATTTGGGCCGATTTTAACACAAATACTAGCCTCCACTGCGAAGATAACTCCACAACAGAGGGCATCATAACTGTATCCTCACGAGACTTCGAAATCGGCATGAACCGCCTCAGTTAAAGTGACAAATTCTTTGCTTTAAACCTATCGGGGCCTCTACCTGTACCCCGATATCGACCACTTTACGATAAAAAACCTGCTTGCCACCAAAACAACAATCTTAGCGCTAAACATTAGCACAACTATATATATATATATATTGTCATCCGCAGACAGATCTGTTTCGCTGTATCACAGCTCATCAGTACGGTTAGACTCCGATTGCTACATAACCCAGGCTCGAAACCATACCGAATTGGCGTCAGTCGGCGACTCTACCCCTGGGCCACGGGGCGTTCGGTGGAAGAAGACAGTCTTTTTAGCGCATATCATATGACGCGCCCAATATCTAGTGTGCTCAAATTCATTTTACTGAATGAGCGATGCGTACACGCTAGAGTGGCTACTGTTTTTCAAAGTCTACTTTTCTTCTAGAATGCTCAATCAGGGTCTGAGAGCGTAAATATTGTCATCCGCAGACAGATCTGTTTCGCTGTATCACAGCTCATCAGTACGGTTAGACTCCGATTGCTACATAACTTAGGCTTGAAACCCGACCGAATTGGCGTCAGTCGGCGACTCTACTCCTGGGCCACGGGGTGTTCGGTATATATATATAAATCATTTGACTCCAAACAAGACAGTTTTACTGCCACTGGTGTGCAGGGGGTTACATAGAAGAAAAGTGATGAGAAAGAAGGACAGGTTATAGGGGGTGTCAAGAAGTGGGTAAGAGAAGGATGAGAATACTAGTGTGATGAGAATGGAGTGAACGGAGAAAGGGGCATGAGAGAAAGGATGCGATTTAGTGATGTAGGAGATGATTATTGACTTTACATTTAAACTCTTGGAGTTTGTAGCCGTCGGGGAAGCAAGTAAACAGAAGGAAATTCCACAGGCGGGAAGTGCGATAAAAGAAGCTGATGGAGTAGAATTTGCGTTTATATTTTATTGGTTTCAAAGTAAAAGGGTGGGGGGCCTAGTTGTTAATCTTGTGACTCGAGTAAATTCATATATAGAGGGCACCAGGTAGCTAAGTTTATCGGAGCAGAAGCTGTGATAATATTTGTAGGAGAGACACAGCGAAGCAACATTGCGCCGGTGAGAAAGTGATTGTGTGTGAGATTCCAAGTCGGGATCGATCACATTACAGATTCTTCGTTGGATTTTGTCAAGGACCCCTAGGTAGATATCAGGGACAGCCAACCAAATATGGCAGCATTATTCAATGCACGGGCGGATGGTAGATTTATATGTGCAGGATGGTTTCAGACGGGAAAAAAAATCCTGAGCCTACACAGAGAACCGACCTTCTTAGCATCGGATTTAGCTATGGATTCTATACAGTCATTCTACTTTAATATTATAGCAACTACCAAACAGAAAGAAAAAAAACACACATAAATCCCACAAACATAAATACACACAAGAACACAAATACTAAAATATGTCCTAAAAATCGTTTAAGCGGTCTTATACACTAACACGGTAAGAAAACCGTTAACCCAACGCAATAAAAAGAGGTCTAGAAAATGATAAACAGAAACCAATTCATTATAACGTAATTAAGCGGACACTTATTCACGCGCGCTAAAAGGAAGTTAAAGCAATAAAAAGCAATTAAAAGAAATCAACCACCTGTAAATAATATAACATACTAAAAGAAGTTATGACAAAAAAATCAATCAAAAACGAACTGTAGAACCGCTTACATACGAAATATTAAATTGCGCCAAGTTGCGTATAACTAAGAATAAGACCGGTAAACACAACAGCAGAGAAATCCCTGAGGAATGAAGACAGCATAATAGTGCCTTCACAAAACTTTGAAGTCAGCATGACTCTGTACAATTAAGTGACAAACTTTTGTACATTAATCCTATTAAACGCTCTATCTCGGTTTCAATATTGAGTACAAAACATGCTTGCCAAAATATCTTTTTATCAGTAAACCACTGGAAACTTTCTTGGTACTAAGCATCATTACAAGTCAACACAATATATATATATATATATATATATATATATATATATATATATATATATAGTGTTGACTTGCAATGATGCTTAGTACCAAGAAAGTTTATATATATATATATATATATATATATATATATATATATATTATGTTATTTATTTTTATTAATATTAGTCCCTGATCAATGTACATTGTCCGGAAAGGGATGATGTTGAAAAGTAAGTATTTGTTGTATAAAATAGATATGGTTTTGTTTTCACCATTAGGCTACGGATATATTGATGAAACCCTGACTTGCGTGTCCATATCTTTTTATTTATTTATTTATTTATTTATTTTTGTTTATTTAAATATTAATTATCTGATGAACAAATATCTGTAAAACAAAGACATTCGATACCGTAGGAAAAGATTAAATTGGGATTCATGACAAGCAAATTGTCACGTTTGGGCGAAGATGTCGCTGGATACAACGCATGATCCAGGCAATAAATAAATTAATACATTACAAACGAAAGATTAAAACAAAACTAATATATTTTTCATTAAAACAGATGTCACTAAAGAATCATATTATAATTCTGCTTGTCTTTCTTTACATAGTCTATTAGTCAGCACGACCATTACGCCCTGCTAATGCTTCATAAATAATGGACTATTCTGTTTTGATTGAGTGGAAAGACGATAAAGACGCTACTTGCCTTCAGTGAGAAAATGAATAAAAGAACAAAAAAAAAAAAAGAAAAAGAAAGAAAGAAAGAAAGAAAGAACTAAAGAGAGAAAGTGAGAATGGAAGATAAAATTGTTTAACGTCTCCTGTCAATAACTAATAAATCATGGACTATTACTTTTTGATCACGTGCAAAGACAGTAATGGCATATCACAGACGCTACCCGGTTTGAGTTAGAAAAAGAACAAAACAACCAAAGAAATAAAGAAAGATATATGTGCTTAACGTCTCTTGGCAATAACTAATAAATAATGGACTATTACGCTTTGATCACGTGCAAAGACATATCACAGACGCTGTTTGGTTTCAGTTAGAAAATGAATGCAAGAGGCAAAGAAAGAAAGAAGCGTTTACCCTCCTTTCATCATAATTTATCCATCACACCCAGATGGTGCATAGGGCAGCAACTTTTTTGTTGCTGCAACAAACTGTTTTTTACGGGGCAGGGTTGTTAGCCCTGCACCCAACCCCCAAACCCCCAAACCTGGAGGACCATTCTTGGTCCTTACGTTTACAGCAACTGGCCTTCCCAAATAGTCACTCATTAAGGGCTGACCAGGATCCATATTGCTTAACTTCGATGATCGGACAGAACCGGTGTATTCAACACGGTATAGCCGTAGACATTTAATCTCCTTTACTATTAACTAATAAATAATTGACTATTCTGTTTTAATCTTTCATCGCATAGGATTACGGAAACAATAAATCCGATGCGCTACTTGGTTTCAGTGAAAAAAAGAGTCAAAGAAAGAAAGAAAGAAAGAAAGAAAGAAGAGAAGATAGAAAAGGCAATAATACATATTTAACGTCTGTTTCAATCAAAAGGAAAAACTGTCATTTCAAATCTTCATTTCTATTCCATTCTATTATTTAATTTATCCCTCCCCTTAGCGTGTACTCTTTTACATTTCAAGCAAAAGTTTCCTGTCTCTTAATACTGTACTCAGCTTCTGGAGTGTGTTCTTCGCCATGCAAATTTGCCTTCGGATCTTTGCGTAGCACTTTCTGTCTTCTGTTAGAAAACTGTCTTTTCACCGGATCTATTCAACTAATACAGCGAGACTATTCTTAAGACCCTAGATGTTATACCAAAATTTAAATACCTGGGAGGTTTTCTACCAAAAGCCAGAAAGTGCTACACAGAGATCCAAAGGCGAATTTGCATAGTGAGGGACACACTCCTGAAGCTGAGTACAGTACTAAGAGACAGATAAATTTCACTAGAAACGAAGAAACTGGATTGCTATGTGATAGCAGTTCTACAATATGGCAGTGAATGCTAGACAATATAATCGAAGATGAAAGAAAAACTTGAAGCACCTGAAATCTGGTTCTACAGAAGGATGCTGCGAATATCATGAATCAAGCATGTGAGCAATGATGAAGTTTTGGAAAAGATGAAAACAAAAAGGAAATTAATATTGAGCATCAGGAAGAGACAGCTAAAGTTCCTGGGACATGCAATAAGGAAGGAGAGCTTGGAGAACCTGATACTAACAGGCCAGATAGAGGGAAAAAGTGAGGGGAAAGCAGCGGATAACATATTTGAAGGACCTGATCAGGTGGATGACGGAACGAGGGTTGCAGGAGAAAGCGTTCTAAGAGCCACCAGGGATAGGGAGATGTAGAAGTTCATGATCGCCTACGTCCTGAAAGGACAAGGTACATAGAAGAAGAAGAACAAGAAGAACAAGAAGAAGAAAATTCAAATAAGAAAATCGTAAATAAATTCACTAGCGTTTTTAATAAAATAATATATCAGGATTAATCCTTTTTTTCTTTCTTTGACGTAGTTTCCATAAAAAATACGAAAAATCGAGAAATTTTACCTTCACTTTTCAAAAATGAATGTAACCTGGAAAAATTAGAACCATGTAATTCGATTTTGGGTCGATGTTACACATTATTCATTTGAAAAACCCAGCAGTGTCGCTTTCCGTAACTCACTTCATATGGGGCCATTGTCTCCATTTCCCGGGTAATTTATGGAGGCTATTGTTTGTAGCTAATTTATTCATTAAGCATGAAACAAATATAAAAGTATTAAGCATGAAACAAATTTCATTGTTTCATTAATTTCATTTCATAAATGAATTCATTTCATAATTCATTTCATAAATTTCATAAATTACATTTCATAAATTTCATTTCATGAATTTCATAAATTCATTTCATAAATTTCATAAATTTCATAAATTCATTTCATAAATTTCATAAATTCATTTCATAAATTTCATTAAGCATGAAACAAATATAAAAGTAAATATAAACTCATGAAATATCGGAGTTTGACAGAAAAAAAGAAAAAAGAGAAGGCGACATTTTGAAAGCGAATGAATAATTAAAAAAATAGAGCGTGACATTTTAAAAGGTAAAATATTTAATCAAAATATCAGTTTAGGATGAGAATCAAGAATCAAATTTTGCATCAGTGTAAACTTATTGGGTGAGGTTGGTAGGTTTTTATGACATATCAATCCAGTTTGCGTTATTTAATGTCGAAAATAGAAAATGTTACTAACAATACATATTTATAGTAGAATTAACAACAATACGTTTTAAAGCAAAATGACCGACAAAACGTTTAATCTGTGGTTGAAGGCTTCAAAAACGAAACTGCTATCTGTCAACCTTCACACGCAACCTCTTCTGCTCCACATAAGCATGGGCCAAGCGAGTCTCCCTGAAACCAATATATTGTGCCTCCTCGGCCTTACCCTATCTTCCGATCTCAACTGGAATCATTCCGTTGAGTCAATAGCTATATCCACTGCAAGGAACGTTGAGTCACTGTGTCGGGCCAGCAAGTTTTTTACACCTGAATCCATCTTGCACATATACAAATCAAGCATATGTCAGTGCGTAGAATACTGCTCTAATATCTGGTCAGACGCCCCTGCTGTTCATCTCAATGTTCTCGACAGGCTCCAAAGGAGAATCTGTAACATGATAGGTCTCGACTTGGCAGCTCGACTCGCACTTTCCGCCTGTGGAACTTCCTTCCATATACTTGCTTTCCTGACGGCTACAACCACCAGGAATTTAAATGCAATGTCAATATTCATTTCTTATCTACTTGACTCCAGTTCTTTCTACATTACCCCGTGTATCTTGTTCTTTTCTTTTCTCTCTACCTTTGCAACTGTCTTCAAACCTGTGTTCCCATCCTTCTCTTGCTCTTTCTCTGACGACCCCTATAACTGGTTCGTATTTCTCTTCACTATCCTCTTGCCTAAACTTTTACTCTTATGTAGCCCCCTGCGCAGCAGTGACGGTACCGCCTTGCTTGGTGTAAAACGATTCAAATATATATATATATATATATATATATATATATATATAATTGCGTTTAAAATATTTAGATTTTGGCATTAAAAAACCGATTGATATTGATATGCTGCTAAACAAAATCAATAAACAAACTAACCTTAAGGCGTTTTCACACAAAAATTGTACGTCCTGGGTAAGACGATAAACTGTATCTGGCAGCAAGGCCTTCGACCGAAAGGCTTTAAGAAGCGTGGATCCATCTCCTAATTACTGTTTTTACCAGGTCTACCCTGACCTGGAGTGATTGCTCTTGTTAAGGTCCCAGCTATGGGAAAAAAGTTGACACCCACACTGAGATCAAAAAACTATGAAAATATAAATCTAGGTTTTTATGGTAAAGGTGCTAGCAATATATTTTGTAAAAAAAAAAGAAAAAAAGAAAAAAAGACAAAAAAACAACTGTACATTTGACTTTCGACAAAAATCTCGTTACAAAATACACCTCAATGAAACCTGATCCACTGATTTCTTACCAAGAATGCATATTCTAGTCATACGTCAGTCAGTCAGTTAGTTAAGTACCATACGTGATACACGCTTGGGCGATCATGTCTCGAATGAGACATAACTGACTGGGCAGAAAATTATCCCGCAGTAGGTTGCCATTGCTTTCTGCAGTAGACTGTTTGCCAGCCAAGGCTATAGAACCCAGTCTGTCCTATTATTTGACTCTTAGCTAGAGGGGAAAAATGTATTATATCATTAAGTAATAATTAGTGGGGGATCAGTTTATTACTTCAAAACAATATGAAACTGATCCCCCATTTTATGCTCACTAGAAGCATTAACCATGTTTCTAACTATTATATTCAGTCAGTCAGTTAAGTGCCATACGTGATACACACCTGGGCGATCATGTCTCGAATGAGACATAACTGACTGGGCAGAAAATAATCCCGCAGTAGATTGCCATTGCTTTCTGCAGTAGACTGGTTGCCAGCCAAGGCTATAGAACCCAATGGGTTATTTAGCCCATAACTGGAGGGGAAGAGATTAAAACCTTTCCCAAGGGTATTTGCGCGTAAGTGAATGCAAAAAATTCTCCGTATTTATCCTAAAAATAATGGTATTAAATAACCCATTGAGATTGATATTTTTTTAAAAATCATTTCACCCCGAGCAAGGCAGAAACGCCACTGATGTGCAGAGGGCTACATAAATGTAAAACGATTAATTAGAAAAGAGTGAGGAGTACAAACGAGTTAGAAAGGAACAATAGAAAGCCGAGAAAGCAGGTGCGATGACAGATACATAGGTAGAGAGAAAGGGAAGGTTATACAGGGGTGGGGAGAGAGCTAGAGTCCAGTGGTTAGTAGATGAGTATTGACTTTGCATTTAAATTTCTGGAGGTTGTAGCCGTCAGGAAAGCAAGAATACGGGAGCGAGTTCCACAGGCGGGAAGTGCGAGAGAAGAAGCTGAAGGAGTAGAATTGTCGTCTGCATTTGGCTAACCTGACTGTGAATAGTATGCAGTAAAATAAATAAATAAATAAACCAAACCAGAAATTTTAACTCAGGTCTAATCAGCGTAGTTGAAGTATATGAATATATATGTCGGCTGTGTGGGTTAAGTTGGTGTCCGTGACTGGGATTGGTTAACCATGCTTGTACACGTGGTTGCTCGGAATCTAGGACTAGGCTTCTGTTGCATATGTATATGGTATTTGATCTCTTCATGACCCATCTGGCATACAACAAAGTATAAAAAATAACAAATCCATGAAAAAATTAGCATAAAAACTTCTCTTTATTTACTATAATGGATTTAGTGAGTAGATATTTGATTTCTTGTACCTTTTTTTTTTCTTAAAAAGCGGAATAAATAACAACCGGCCTAGAAGTCCGACTAAAGAAGAATTGTAACTGACAAGAATCGAACCTGTCTCCTCTTTTTCAGCAGAGAAACCGTTCTAAAACCGAAAAATTATCGTTAACAGTTCGGTCACAGAGGCCGCATTAAGGTTTAAATTACCCACAAAAATAGCGTTTATGGTAATAATAATTTCTTTAAATAATAATAAATTATAATTTCTTTAAATAATAATAAATTTATGGTAATAATAATTTCTTTAAATCGGGTCGGATAAAAAAAACCAAAAAAACATTCAAAACTTCAAATCGTTTGATTGATTTGTTTTTACGACTTATTGTTGTGGAGTATTTTTCGCACTTTTCGTGCTATGTCGGTTGCTAATTGACTTAACGTACCCAAAATTTAAGGAACTTGGTAATTTTCCACTGAAAGCTGACTCCTTAGTATTCGGCTAACTACCGACTAATATAAACTGCCTAGTAGTTCTACTGAACTCAAATAGAAGTCTAAAGAACTCCTTATGTTCCCAAGAACTTCCTGTTAATTCTTATTAATATAAGTGGGAGAGTCCATTATCAGATGAATAGGTGTGTTTCCCCTTAACACTTATCAACCTTTTACAGGTTATTTGAAGCCAGAAAAACTTTTAGAATGTAATAATTTTGTGGGAGATAATAATGGTTTAGTGATACAAGTCTTACTATTTCATCCATAGGTTGGGTAGAAATTGTGGATTCACAACTTGCGCAAGGCTATATAAGCGCAAATAAATATAACGAACCCAACGATTTTAAATTCCGAGCCATTATACATTACACCGATCATACAGTACCTGTTATTCTCAAGTGGTCACCCATCTACCACTAACCACGTTTGTAATTGCTTAACTTCGATGATTGTACTGGAACCGTTGTTTCAACGTGATGTATTTGTAAGCCTTTATATTTTATCACCCCCAGACAATATTGTCTCGACTGTCGATTAGTTGTTCGACGGCCAATGTCTACGATGGACGTTACCCCAAGGAAACACACTGGCAAGCCTTACAGTGAGATCGCTGATATTGTTGGTGCCAGCCTTTCAACTGACAATCGTGTCATCAACGCGAAGAAACAAACTAGATCAATCGGTTCAAAATGTAAAAGAATATGCAGTCGGAAGAGAAAAACAAGGCCAAGAGACTACGTATACATGATTAGGTAAAATGTAAAATTATCCTAGGAAGACAGTATTCGTATTGTTTCAATTAATTTGTGCAAGGGTGTATCGCTGTTCATATCTATCTATCTATCTATCTATCTATCTATCTATCTATCTCAGTCTAAAAGGTGAAGAAAAATTCGGTCAAAATAGAAAATCAGCGTCAAGAGACGACGTATACGTGATCAGGAAAAAGGTGAAAGATCCTAGGAAGAAATTATTTGTTTTGTTTTAATTAATTTGCTCAAGGATGTGCGATCGTTAAATCGGTAATTCTCACGTGCAAATTGATCAGCGTCAGTGCAGCTAGTTAAATCTGCGAAAGAAAAAAAATATGAAAAATTAATAAAAACAACGTTTCAACAAAGAATTGTAGATCTCATTTGCGAAGGAAAGAACTGAAAAAAAGAATTCAGCTTCAAATGATTTTAAAAGTTCGTGACAATCGCCTTTGCAGTAGTTTTGTTTTTGTCATTGTTATCTATAGATCAGAATTTTCAGTCAACAATTTCCATTTAGACTAATACAAATAAAAGAAAAACATATATCGTGAAAGTAAATCTAAACAGATGATTGAACACTGGACATGTCCTGGCAGAGACAATATCCGTTTGATGTCCCCAGGGACAAATCTTGTCATTGATAGTCCTTGAATCTAGTGTCCGTCATATGATGAATGAGGGTAACATCATTTTTTTATTAGCCCTTCATCAGCAGACCCACCAATACAGAATACCTCAGCTGAATTGCAACTACAGGGAGCCAATTAAGTATTCATTATAATCGAAATTCCTGATGATCAAATTTATTTTCTCGATATATAAACGGGTAGATAAGAAACGAAATTATTAAATCGAGGCAAGCATTAATATATTTAGAGATTATTGAACATTTTACAAGTACTCAAGTGTACTTTGACTTGCAATGAAAAGGATAAATAACCATTGTCAATCTTCTGATGGGTTTAAATGCAGTATTCGAAGCTATCGCAATCAATATAATTTTGAATAAAAGAAAGTGTAAGTGTAAAAACACAGATATATTAAAAATGAAGACAAAATGGAGGAAGCAAATTACATCACTGAAAAATAGAAGAAAAAAGAATGTAGGAAAACAGTGAGTTAACCGGTTATCGCTCAATATTAATCAGAACTCGATCGGACAAACTATTGTTGTGCACATTTGTTTAAAAACATAAAATCTATCAATACACCGTATCAATAATCTCCTGAAAACGGTATATATAGAGAGACAAAGTCCTACCAGTCATTCCTTCTACATACATAAGAAAGGGTGCCGACATCGTTCAATATTAATCAGAACTCCATCGGACAAGCTATTGTGCGTATCTGTCTAAAAACGTAAAAAAACTGTCACTATACCGTGCCAATAATATCCTGAAAACGGTATATATAGAGAAAAAGTCTTACTAATCATTCCTTGTGTGTACATAAGGAAGGTTGCCGATATCTAAAAATGTTTCTACGACTTTGCAACATTGTAAATAATAAAGGGATCCATAAAATGATATTAGCTATGTTATTCCATGGACTTTACTACTTTCTCATTAAAGATACCATGGTGGATCTTGATATATGCAGCATAGTAGACAATCCGAGATATAGCTAAGAAGAAAAATAAGTTCAACCTTACTTCAGATACTGGGATAATGAAAAACAAACATCAAGGGACCTAAACGCTAGCAGTTACGAGCATGAGAAAGACCTACGTTCTAAGTTAATTCGTAATGCGTAGGAACAAAACTGGCCATGATTTTGATTTTATAAATTCCAGCCTAGTATAAAAATATATAAGTCTTTGCGTAAGAAATACTTCCAGGTAAATATGATGAATATTTTAAAATCATTAAACACAATATATCACTAACTTAATAAAATTCATGATTAAGAATCTAAAACATGCCCACCTAATACCACTACAACTGGTGTTACGTAAAAATGTTCCAAAACCAACACACAAACAGCAAACATAATTAAAAATTACTACACATACACAAAAACACACACACGCACACACTAAAAAAAATACATTATCATTCAAATTCCGCATAGACAAGCTATAATCATGATACATTTAGACACAAAAATTTTACACACGACAAAAAAAAAAAAAAATACCGTGAAATCTGCTTAACCAATGAAATTCAAATAACACAGATATTCAAATACCAGAAAATTTTCTCTTTTTGTTTCTTCGTATATGATTCTCTGTAATAACTTTAATAAAAGTGAAATATGTTAGACGAGTGAATCCCTGCGTCTAAAATGACGCTAAAATATTTGAGAGGATATATATATATATATATATATATATATATATATATATATATAATTGGGCACCTCGAGGAGGTGCAATGGTTAGCAAGCTTGTATCGCTAGTGAGTTCGATCCTCACTGGGCGCTCCATACTTTCGGCCTTGTGCCATGTCTAAGCTGCGCTTAGTAAATTACTATATATATATCATTAGTGATTATTAGCCGAAATGCTTTCAATTTTCATGGTGTTCGTGGTTAACATAACACAGTATAGTGTAGAAACAGAAAAGTTGTTTAGACGTAGTAAGAATTTTATGATAGAGTATCTTGTCGAGCTTTCCAAACATACCCAGTACGCATCGTCTAGTTTCAAAGCGGGCAATATTATGTGTAGGTGCGTAGTATTTTAGAGAAACTGCTTTCATTATACTGAAACGTCTCTTACAATTATGTTATTTTAGGACCATATAGAAATCCGAAACGATACGTGAACATATGGCAAAATGGGAATTTGTCGCTATTTTATATTTTTAGGTGTAGAGGCTCATCCCTTGTTCCCAGTTCGGGATGTGGTTTCCGGCTTTCTTTTTTCCAATCTTTTCACTTTTCTTTTTTCTTTCTTTTTCATTTTTTTTCTTTTCTCAATTGGAGTAGATAGACTAAACTATCGCCCGGTTCACACTCCACCCACGTCTATTGTACAGGTGTAGAGGCTCATCCCTTGTTCCCAGTTCGGGATGTGGTTTCCGGCTTTCTTTTTTCCAATCTTTTCACTTTTCTTTTTTCTTTCTTTTTCATTTTTTTCTTTTCTCAATTGGAGTAGATAGACTAAACTATCGCCCGGTTCACACTCCACCCACGTCTATTGTACAGGTGTAGAGGCTCATCCCTTGTTCGCAGTTCGGGATGTGGTTTCCGGCTTTCTCTTTTCCAATCTTTTCACTTGTCTTTTTTTTTCTTTTTCATTTTTTTTCTCAAATGGTGTAGATAGACTAAACTATCGCCCGGTTCACACTCCACCCACGTCTAGTGTACAGGTGTAGAGGCTCATCCGTTATTCCCTCTTTAGGATGTGGTTTCCGGCTTTCCTTTTTTCCAATCTTTTCACTCTTACGTAGCCCCTTCACATCAGTGGCGCTACCGCCTTGCTCGGGGCGATATGATTAAAAAAAAAATTACGCCCAGGCACGTTGTTTGTTTTTGATGATGTCGACTGAACAATATATTAGGGCCAGTTACGCACCGTCTATTGAGAAAAGTAGAACGAGGACGCAATTCACTCTGTCATAGATTTGTAAACACGTTGTAAACACGTTGTACTGCATAGCATTTGCGTCGATAGCGCCAATACAAAAACTTCAGCGTGTTTGGTTGACAGTCTGAGGACAGTACAGAAGTTTCGAAAAAAGTTGAATGAATCTACTGTACAGGTGTAGAGGCTCATCCCTTGTTCCCAGTTCAGGATGTGGTTTCTGACTTTCTCTTTTCCAATCTTTCCACTTTTCTTTTTTTTTTCTTTTTCATTTTTTTTCTCAATTGGTGTAGATAGACTAAAATATCGCCCGGTTCACACTCCGCCCACGTCTACTGAGAAAAGTAGAACGAGGACGCAATTCACTATGTTGTACTGCATAGCATTTGCGTCGATAGCTCCAATACAAAAACTTCAGCGTGTTTGGTTGACAGTCTTAGGACAGTACAGAAGTTTCGAAAAAAGTTGAATGAATCTACTCATGATTATGAATATGTTTGAGGTGATCACTAGTAATGGCGGCGTTATGTCTCCATTCATCTTCCAATAAGGACTCAAAAAAAAAAATCTACATCAAGTTCTTTCAGGAGATAGAGCTACCTTGGATAAAGAGGGTCGCTGCTGGAAAACCTTTTTTCTAACAACGGGAATTTGCACCATATCACACAAACCGAAGAACTTAGTTATACCAATGAGAGAATTCTGCGACCCCGTCACCACTTATACCTGGCATCATAACTTTCCAGACAGCCACCCACTTGATTATTATCTGTGGGGCACAGTTGAGCGAAAAAATGACAAAACTCCTTGTAACACCAAAGACCAACTGAAGGTAAGGATTATTGAACCATTTATCAACTCAATCAAGGAGACTATTCAGATAAGTTGTAAGAGATTCCAAAGAAGTCTGGAGGCCGTGGTTGAATCCAGTGGCTCTTTTATTAAATAAATTTACTCATTAGTAATTCAAGATATTTTTGTGTAATTTTGGTAAATATATATGTTAAAATGAGATGTCAGTGTTATTTTCATTTTGGCGTCATTTAGACAACAATTTATCCATCGCATCTTGCAGATATAAATAATAGATTTTAAATTATATATATTATATCGCCCGGTTCACACTCCACCCACGTCTATTGAACAGGTAAAGAGGCTCATCCCTTGTTCCTTGTTTAGGATGTGGTTTCCGGCTTTCTTTTTTCCAATCTTTTCATTCCTACGTAGCCCCCTGCGCTTCAGTGGCGTTACCGCCTTGCTCGGGGTGATATGATTTTAAAAAAAAAATATATATATATATAATGTTGCTCGATATGGGAATCTGAATTGTCACTGAACGAACTTTCGAACTTCGTTCCTATTGTCTTGAGCCAACTCTCTAATTAGTCCTGTGCCAAAATGATAGACATTTATGAGTTTTATGCCTTTTTCGTTCCACAAGGGTATTAGTGACCTGGGTTTTACTAGTACGTATATATGTACGTTATGCCACAAAGAATTGATGGAGATGCTCAGCAGCCTCGATATTTTGCGGAAAGACATCAGAGTAATTAAGAAGCTCTACTGGCAGCAAACTGCCTTCATACGGACATGTAACGAGTTCAGTAAATTTACAAAGTTAGAAAGGGGCGTAAGACAAGGATATGTCTTTTCACCGGATCTATTCAGCTTGTACAGCGATACTATTTTGATGACCCTAGATGCTATGCCAGGATTTGTTATCGGAGGGCACAATTTAAACAACATAAGATATGTAGAGGATACAGTGCTGATTGCAGACACGGAAAGAAAACTACAAGACCTCCTTCAGAAGGTAACTGAAGAAAGTGACAAGAAAGGACTACAAATAAACTGCAAGAAAACCGAATGCATGATCGTCAGTAAAAAGAGCAACACAAAATGCTAAATACAGGTGGGCGATACTAGAATCAAGCAGGTACAAAATACCTAAGAAGTGTTCTAACAGGATATGTTGAGTGCGATACAGAGATACGCAGAGATGGCGAAGGACGCGTTCCAGAAGCTGAGTTTAGTACTAGAATGCTACATGATGTCAGTTCTTCAATACGGCAGTGAATGTTGGACAATATCATCGAAGCTGAAGGAAAAACTTGAAGCAACTGAAATGTGGTTATACAGAAGGATGCTGCGGATATCATGGACCGAGCATGTGAGCAATGATGAGGTTTTGGAAAGAATAGGAACGAAAAGAAAATGAATAGTGTGTATCAGGAAGAAACAGCTGAAGTTCCTGGGACATGCAATGAGGAAGAGGGCTTAAAGAACTTGATACTGACAGGATAGATAGAGGGAAAAAACAGAGGAAAACAACGGATAAAATATTTGAAGGGCCTGAGTAGGTGGATGACAGAACGGTGGTTGCGTGGCGTAACAGGAGAAAGCGTGCTAAGAACCACCAGGGATAGGGAGACGTGGAAAGCAATGATCGCGTACGACCTGAAAGGAAAGGGCACATAGAAGAAGAAGAAGAAGAAGAAGAAGAAGAAGAAGAAGAAGAAGAAGAAGAAGAAGATATGTACGTTGTTTAAAAAAAGAAAACTTGGAAAATAAATATTTTTCCATAATTTAGAATAATTTAGACTGGAGGCCATTCGTGGTCGAGCGGTCTAAGACGTTGCCAGATCAAATAGTAGCTTCCCCTATGTAGATAGGAGTCGCAGGTCCGAATCCTACCAAATGGCACACATTTTCGTAATAACAATTTATCGTAAATAATCAGGCCAGTAGATATAAATATATAATATTGTTTAATTAAAAACAGAATATCTACTTAAATACGAGTATCGATAAAAAATAATGTTCAAACAATTCATTTCAAATTGTCGGTTGTTTATAACCAATTTTTGTTAATTTCCGTAATGTATATATATATATATATATATATATATATATATATACATACACTCATATATATATATATATATATACACACTCATATATATACACATTCATATATATATACACACACTCGTATATATATATATACACACACACACATATATATATATACACACACACTTATATATATATATATATATATATATATATATATATATATATATATGAATCCTGCCGAATTTATCGTAAATAATCAGGCCAGAAGATATAAATATATAATACTGTTTCATTAAAAACAGAATATCTACTTAAATACGAGTATCGATAAAAAAATAATGTTCAAACAATTCATTTCAAATTGTCGGTTGTTTATAACCATTTCGTTTATCTTCGTTAAGTTTCGTTCAAATTCGTTAATTTCCGTAATAATGCTAATGTATCAAAAAAAAGTAAGGAAGTGTAAAACTATTGTTTGGTAAGCGCCGTCAATCAAAAATTAAGTCCACTGTCAGTTGAAAGTTGTGTAAGCAAAGAACGGATTGTTTAAGTGCTTGGCCGGTCATTGAGATGAAATAAAGAAAGGAAGAAGAGATTTGACTTTTTTTTTCTTCATATAAGTTTGATATATATATATATAAGTTTAAGTTTGACACAATCCCAGTTAGAAACTTTCAAAATCACTGCCGATAAGAAAGTCGAATTGAATCAGTAGCTCGCTCCTGCTGCTGGGAAATTTGTCCGAGAGAATTTTCCTCTCCGGAATCTGTCGTATAAATTTACAGTTCGTCTATACTTCAAATATTTTTGCCATATCTGGTCTGGTGCTTCTGATATATATTTAGAGATTCTTGATAAGATTCATAAAAGAATCTGCAATGTTATTAGTCCTGGTCTAGCATCCCGCCTTTAGCCACTTTCCAACCTGCGCTTAGAAAATTACCACTTAACCATCACCGTACCATCGCTTCCCTGTGCCTTTTTTAACACCGTTTGGCCAAAATGTTTTTAAATTTAATTTCTAGTTTAACTTTCCCTTTCCATTTGTTTATTGTTTAAACTAATTGTTAATTTAAAATTTTCTTTTGGTTTTACAGCGGTCATTTTGTTTAGTTGGTAAGGCTTATTATTTTTTACATGTGTCTTTTTAAAATTTTCTTTTTGTAGTATTTCATTTATAAGTTGCCATCTGAGACTAGCAACAATAGCAGCAACAACAAAAAACGACAATGTTTGTGGAAGGGAAATTGCTGAAAATCACAATCGAAGTGTATCAGCAAATGACTGAGTTACTCGAGTGCTAAGAGCTACATATTATTAAAGATGGGCTCTTGATTGATCCTGTGGAGTTACTGAAGTTTGAAAAAGTATTGTCATTCTTTGTGGCAGATAAGCGTTTGCGCAAAATTTCACAATAATTATTACATTATTATTAGATTATTATTAGATCTTTTTTAAAAATCATTTCACCCCAAGCAAGGCGGTACCGCCACTGATGTGCAGGGGGTTACATATGAGAGTTAAAGTTTTGGGCAGGGGGAGAGTGAAAACAAAGACGAACCAGCTACAGGGGGTGAAAGAGAAAGGACAAGAGAAGGATGTGAACACCGAAGTGAAGACAGTTGTGAAGGTAGAGAGAAAGGAAAAGAGCAAGATATACGGGATGATGTAGAAAGGACTAGAGTCAAGTGGATAAAAGATGATAATTGACATTGCATTTAAATTCTTGAAAGTTGTAGCCGTCACGAAAGCAAGTATATGGAAGGGAGTTCCACAAGCGGAAAGTGCGAGAAAAGAAACTGGTGGAGTAGAATTGTGGCCTGCTAACTGACAAGAAATGATGTATTTCATACTAATTTTAGTATTTAATGCTAAGTGGCTAATTCTAAATGAAAATAGAATGTTTTTTTGTTATTATTACTTTGCAAAATTTTACAAGGTAGCCAGGAAGCATTTGTTTTGGCCAGCCAATAAGAAGAGACTAGCATGAAGAAGAGAGCACAAAAACTGGAGAACAGTTCATTTGATGCCATGTTATTGTGCAGTATTAACAAAAGAACCATTCTAGTAAAAAAAAATATCACCTGAAGAAGAACAGTGTTGTTCTGAAACATGAACATTTTTGTGTAGTGATATAATGCTTTTATAAATCATTGTAATAACATAATTGCATTATATACACGGCCGGCCATAATTATTAGGCTACACCAGTTTTTAAAGAAATGATGTATTTCATACTATTTTTAGTATATATTGCCAAGTGGATAATTCTAAATGAAAATAAAATGGTTCTTTTGTTATTATTACTTTGCCAAATTTTACAAGGCAAATAGCAACAATTTACCCATTGCACTCTCTAGATTTGCTATATATATGTCTATATATACGCTACCGGCCATAATTATTAGGCCACCCCATTTTTTTAAAAGAAATGATGTATTTCATACTACTTTTAATATTTATTGCCAAGTGGACAATTCTAAATGAAAATAAAATGGTTCTTTTTTTTATCATTATTTGCAAAATTTTACAAGGCAAGAAAGCAAAGATGAACTCGTCCGAATCACCCTAAATTTTCTTGATTCTTTTATTGATGAAACTGCAATATAGGTAATTATTTAATATTTATGAATTCATTTGATGCACATGTTATTGTGCAGTATTAACTAAAGAACCATTCTATTTTCATTTACAATTATTCACTTGGCAATAAATACTAAAAATAGTATGAAATACATAATTTCTTTTAAAACACTGTGGTGGCTTAATAATTATGGCCGGTAGTGTACATCGTGATTTTGAGACATTATAGTGGCTGTAGTAAAAGTGGTAAGTAAGAATGTGTTGTTTTGGTGTAATAAATACTGTGGCATGCCTGGGGGTCAGATATCGTGGCTAGCTGGGTTTAAGCTAAGACAGATTGGATACCAGCTTTCTCCCATTCCCCGCTTTCGCCTTGTGCCAACATTTTGCCTCAAAACAAAATAAATATTACTTTCTTCTATGATGCCTAGATTTTATGGATTTAAGCATAGTAATAGATGGATGTGCGTTGTGGTACAGTGGATATCGGCTCGGAACGAGAAGCCGAGAAGCCGAGAAGCCGAGTTCAAATTCCAGTTAAATCCATTGTATTCACTTACGTGCAAATACCCTTGGGAAAGGTATTAATCCGTCTCTTCCTTCCAGTTATGGGTTAAATAGCAGGACAGATTGGGTTCTATAGCCTTGGTCGGCAACCAGTCTACCGCAGAAAGCAATGGCAACCTACTGCGGGATAATCTTCTGCCCAGTCAGTCATGTCTCTTTCGAGACATGATCGCCCAAGCGTGTATCACGTATGGCACTTAACTGACTGAATAGATTGGTGGTACATTTGAAATGGCTAGATGTAACAGTAAGTTCTTTGATAAGAGTTTCTTTTCTCACACTTCTCGCTTGTGGAACTCTCCTCCAGCTTCTTGATTCCCGGTCAAATTTGATCTTCAAAAATTTAAATGCAATGAAAATCGTTATCTTCTGTGTCTATGATTCCTCTTCTTTGTTTCATTAAAAATGTTTCTATTTTTAAAAATTATTCTACACTCAGAAATCCTTTTGTGTTTTAGTGACACTGCTTGGGTGAAATTATTAAAAAAAAAGAATTCCCGACCCAAGAATTAAAAGAGTAAAAATCCATCTGAAATGCTACTCAAAGATAATAAGCCAACAATAGACATGAAATAAAGGATGTGCATTGTGGCGTTGCAGTGGATATCGCCTCGGAATGAAAAATCAGAGAACCGAGTTCGAATTCCAGTTAAATTCTTTACATTCACTTACGGGTAAATAATTCTTTTACGGGTAAAATAGCAAGACAAATTGAGTTCGGTTACCTTGGTTGTCAACAGTCTATCGCAGAAAGTAATGGCAATCTACTGCGGGAAAATCTTCTGTCTAATGCCTAATAGATCAAATCAGACATGATCAGCCAAGCGTGTATCACGTATGGCACTTAACTGGATGTTACCTCCCCAAGAGGTTAAGAGAATCTGCGTATGGTCAGCACCCCTACATGTGAAAAAATATTACAGAAGCATCGACGGCCCCTTCGTCGATGGCAAGAGGTCGTCGATGGTCTATGCTTCACTGGGAGTCGTCTCAACTCCAGGTAACTTCGTCAATATAGAAAGTACTTTAGACTTATCCGAATAGGTATAGATTTTGTCACACACTTTTCTTTAAAATACTTCCTTTCAAATATTCATATCTAATGCTATGGTTTTTGCAATATGTGTGTCGTCAAAGGTCACACTAATTCTGTGATTAATGCAGTGGATTGTTCATATTCAGGCGCTGGACGGCTTTCTTTTTGATAATGGCCTCAAAAACTTTGCTGATGATAGTGAAGAGACTAATAGGTCTGTACTGGGAATGGAAAGATCGGTTGCCCGAGGTCTTGAAGACCAGAC
The DNA here is from genome assembly GCA_037127315.1 of Ascarosepion bandense. Taxonomy (NCBI): domain Eukaryota; kingdom Metazoa; phylum Mollusca; class Cephalopoda; order Sepiida; family Sepiidae; genus Ascarosepion; species Ascarosepion bandense. The sequence continues at coordinate 139,478 of JBBBDQ010001215.1, forward strand.
GTAGGATTGGCTCCTTTTACATAGCTGAGAAATGTTTCTCCCTCAAGCAGCAGTTAAATAATTTTGCTAGAATCGGTGATAATTCTGGTCTGATATTCTTAAGATTGACCACTGGAATTTTATCCAGGTGAGTAGCTTTTTTTGGTGTCAAGGCTTTTGATAAGTCTAGAGATGTGTTTTTTGTGAATTGACATTGTGCTCAAGTGGGTAGTTTGGGAGGTGATGTCATTTAACGTTGAATTTGAGGCAAATATTGAGGTGAAGAGCTTCACCTTGTCTGTCGAGGAGGATACGACCTCGAGGCAACTTAAAATAATGGGTACAGACGCTTTGCCTCTGTTTACAATTTGGTTGGTAGCCTTCTAGAACTTGGGAAACCCAATTTGTTTCTTGGTCTGAACAACTCGCGCGTCGCTGAAGTTTGCTTTTACGAGAACTCCCTTACAGTGATTGCAAATTAAGGATCAGACTACACCGTCCCTTGCGATAAATATTGATGTAGTGATTCCTTGAGCTATGGGTGCAGAGCATTTAAGACGAATCATGGCTGAGTGTTTGGTTTTTGCTGAATGTTTTTGATGTATAAAATACTTAGTTCCAGAATTGATTCTGTTGTGGATCCCAGGAATGGAGTCCGCACAAATAAATAGACAACGACCAGTAATTGATATAGAAAATAAGTGTATATATAGAAAATAAGTGTATACAGGATACAGACTGAATGAAGATTAGAAGTTCAAGAATGCGAAGCCGTAGTATATTGAGTATTCCCGAGTCGGAGTACGGCGTAATAATCTTCTCGATGAGTGGAGCACGGAGCTACTATGAAATACTGTGTACTGACTGCTAATATCTCTCTGGACTCTCGTATTCTCCGGTTAACTCTCTGTGAAAACGCGGTATTCTGTGTTTATTCATTCTCCCACTAGAGTAAAATGTGGAACAATGCATTTTTGCGTGGATCCTGCGGGCCATATAGCCCAGCCAAAAATATATGCCTAAGTTTACCCAGTCGTGACTCTACTATTCGGTGGAGCCACGACTGGGTTAATACACTCCGTCCGGAGGCAGAGAGACTGACAGTGTCAAAGGAATTACTGCGTGAAAACGCGGAATGCTTCCGTCTCGCTTCTATAGCAGTAGTATACTCTGGACGAGTTCATCTTTAGGAAAAGGGAAAACCTCACAACAGATTCATTCAGAGATGAGGGCAGTAGCTTTAGAAGCAGCATGTCTGAAAAAGGTTAGGAAGAAGATCTTCCGCCATATAGGACCGACAGCTATTTAAGTCTGCCTTTTCATAGCAAAAATAGTTTTATGGAACGGTTAAACAGAGGATGTCATTGGTTTGAAATAAACATGGGCAGGGGTTAGGGAATAATCAGACGTACAAATGTGGGGTAAAATTTAGCAGTGCTTGGTCAAGGCAGGATGTCATACACAGGTCGAGGAGATTAGCCTGCTGTCCCGTCGAATCCGGAGCTCAGGTGGGTTTTTCAATGATCTGGGCCAGTCATATGCCATGCGGAACTCGCTGCTATATCTGCCTTCCTCATCGGTTTTGTTAAAGCGGACTGACCGCTCTTTGAGGTAAACATTGAAGTCATATATGTGAAATTGGCCGAGGGTAATTCGGTAAGGATATTGTCAATCCTCTCTGATATTCAGTCAAAGATTACCGATTCTTCATCCTGGTGGGATACAAAACAAAGATGGATATGATACTATGGGTAAGTGCCACGCGGAAACATGTGTACAAGAGTTTGGTGCCCTCTTTGTTTGTATCGCTGCCATAAGGAAACTCGTCTTTGACGAATCCACCGAGCCCGTAACCGTGGGTAATGTAGGTGTTTGTAATTGGTAAGTAGCTCCTGCAACAGGATTGAGGCAGTGATACCCTTTTCAAACAAGAACTGAAGATCAGGTTGAGACTGAAGAAGATTGAGTTCTACTTCTGGAGAATTGGAACGTAGACCCCTTACATTGGTGTAAGGGGTGGTATACGTCTGGTCACTTGAAGACACTGCCGTAAGAGTACGTGTCATTATGTCATCCAGAGGCCTCACCGGAGACTACTGCACGGAGAAGAACCCATTAAAAAATGTCAGTACAATAGACCCCATATTATGCACCTGCTGATAGGATAAACTCCTTCAAAGTTACTCGAAGCTTCAGATCTCTGACTATCAAACGGATAACGCCAAAACCCAGAATACTTTCACCTTCAGCACTCTTTATGAGCGAAAAGATTTAGACGCGATACTCCAAGAGTATGTATTACGTCAATGTAGAGATCAGGGTATCAGAATTCCTCCTTAGCTCAGAAACATCACACTTGCCAGAGATCAAGGATATCAAAGCAAATTCTATCATATACATGGGGTCTAAGAGACCCATTATGAGATGCAGGGGGCTAAGATTGTTCGGGATGCATGCGCATCACTATCTTCATATAATTGGGTACCTCGGTAGTTTGTTCGATCCTCACTGGTACCCTATACTTTTGGCCTTGTGCCACATCCAAAAAGGAGCTTAGACAATCAACTATAAGAACACCTCTGTGTGGTGCAAGGGTAAGAAAGCTTGTCTTGCTAGAAACTATTACAAGTGAGTAGTGAGCTCGATCCTTACTAGATACACAATACTCTCGGCCTTGTGCCACATCTAAGTAGCGCTTAGACAATCAACTATAAGGACACCTTAGTGTGGTGTAATGATAAGCAAGCTTGTCTTGTTAGAACCTATTACAACTGAGTAGTGGGTACACCATACTCTCGGCCTTGTGCTACATCTAAGTAGCGCTTAGACAATCAACTATAAGGACACCTTAGTGTGGTGTAATGATAAGCAAGCTTGTCTTGTTAGAACCTATTACAACTGAGTAGTGGGTACACCATACTCTCGGCCTTGTGCTACATCTAAGTAGCGCTTAGACAATCAACTATAAGGACACCTTAGTGTGGTGTAATGATAAGCAAGCTTGTCTTGTTAGAACCTATTACAACTGAGTAGTGGGTACACCATACTCTCGGCCTTGTGCTACATCTAAGTAGCGCTTAGACAATCAACTATAAGGACACCTTAGTGTGGTGTAATGATAAGCAAGCTTGTCTTGTTAGAACCTATTACAACTGAGTAGTGGGTACACCATACTCTCGGCCTTGTGCTACATCTAAGTAGCGCTTAGACAATCAACTATAAGGACACCTTAGTGTGGTGTAATGATAAGCAAGCTTGTCTTGTTAGAACCTATTACAACTGAGTAGTGGGTACATCATACTCTCGGCCTTGTGCTACATCTAAGTAGCGCTTAGACAATCAACTATAAGGACACCTTAGTGTGGTGTAATGATAAGCAAGCTTGTCTTGTTAGAACCTATTACAACTGAGTAGTGGGTACACCATACTCTCGGCCTTGTGCTACATCTAAGTAGCGCTTAGACAATCAACTATAAGGACACCTTAGTGTGGTGTAATGTTAAGCAAGCTTGTCTTGTTAGAACCTATTACAACTGAGTAGTGGGTACACCATACTCTCGGCCTTGTGCTACATCTAAGTAGCGCTTAGACAATCAACTATAAGGACACCTTAGTGTGGTGTAAATGATAAGCAAGCTTGTCTTGTTAGAACCTATTACAACTGAGTAGTGGGTACACCATACTCGGCCTTGTGCTACATCTAAGTAGCGCTTAGACAATCAACTATAAGGACACCTTAGTGTGGTGTAATGATAAGCAAGCTTGTCTTGTTAGAACCTATTACAACTGAGTAGAGGGTACACCATACTTCGGCCTTGTGCTACATCTAAGTAGCGCTTAGACAATCAACTATAAGGACACCTTAGTGTGGTGTAATGATACAAGCTTGTCTTGTTAGAACCTATTACAACTGAGTAGTGGGTACACCATACTCTCGGCCTTGTGCTACATCTAAGTAGCGCTTAGACAATCAACTATAAGGACACCTTAGTGTGGTGTAAATGATAAGCAAGCTTGTCTTGTTAGAACCTATTACAACTGAGTAGTGGGCACCATACTCGGCCTTGTGCTACATCTAAGTAGCGCTTAGACAATCAACTATAAGGACACCTTAGTGTGGTGTAATGATAAGCAAGCTTGTCTTGTTAGAACCTATTACAACTGAGTAGTGGGTACACCATACTTCTCGGCCTTGTGCTACATCTAAGTAGCGCTTAGACAATCAACTATAAGGACACCTTAGTGTGGTGTAATGATAAGCAAGCTTGTCTTGTTAGAACCTATTACAACTGAGTAGTGGGTACACCATACTCGGCCTTGTGCTACATCTAAGTAGCGCTTAGACAATCAACTATAAGGACACCTTAGTGTGGTGTAATGATAAGCAAGCTTGTCTTGTTAGAACCTATTACAACTGAGTAGTGGGTACACCATACTCTCGGCCTTGTGCTACATCTAAGTAGCGCTTAGACAATCAACTATAAGGACACCTTAGTGTGGTGTAATGATAAGCAAGCTTGTCTTGTTAGAACCTATTACAACTGAGTAGTGGGTACACCATACTCGGCCTTGTGCTACATCTAAGTAGCGCTTAGACAATCAACTATAAGGACACCTTAGTGTGGTGTAATGATAAGCAAGCTTGTCTTGTTAGAACCTATTACAACTGAGTAGTGGGTACACCATACTCGGCCTTGTGCTACATCTAAGTAGTGCTTAGACAATCAACTATAAGGACACCCTTAGTGTGGTGTAATGATAAGCAAGCTTGTCTTGTTAGAACCTATTACAACTGAGTAGTGGGGTGTACACCATACTCTCGGCCTTGTGCTACATCTAAGTAGCGCTTAGACAATCAACTATAAGGACACCTTAGTGTGGTGTAATGATAAGCAAGCTTGTCTTGTTAGAACCTATTACAACTGAGTAGTGGGTACACCATACTCGGCCTTGTGCTACATCTAAGCAGCGCTTAGACAATCAACTATAAGGACACCTTAGTGTGGTGTAATGATAAGCAAGCTTGTCTTGTTAGAACCTATTACAACTGAGTAGTGGGTACACCATACTCTCGGCCTTGTGCTACATCTAAGTAGCGCTTAGACAATCAACTATAAGGACACCTTAGTGTGGTGTAATGATAAGCAAGCTTGTCTTGTTAGAACCTATTACAACTGAGTAGTGGGTACTATACTCTCGGCCTTGTGCTACATCTAAGTAGCGCTTAGACAATCAACTATATGACACCTTAGTGTGGTGTAATGATAAGCAAGCTTGTCTTGTTAGAACCTATTACAACTGAGTAGTGGGTACACCATACTCTCGGCCTTGTGCTACATCTAAGTAGCGCTAGGACAATCAACTATAAGGACACCTTAGTGTGGTGTAATGATAAGCAAGCTTGTCTTGTTAGAACCTATTACAACTGAGTAGTGGGTACACCATACTCTCGGCCTTGTGCTACATCTATAGCGCTTAGACAATCAACTATAAGGACACCTTAGTGTGGTGTAATGATAAGCAAGCTTGTCTTGTTAGAACCTATTACAACTGAGTAGTGGGTACACCATACTTCTCGGCCTTGTGCTACATCTAAGTAGCGCTTAGACAATCAACTATATGACAATCTTAGTGTGGTGTAATGATAAGCAAGCTTGTCTTGTTAGAACCTATTACAACTGAGTAGTGGGTACACCATACTCTCGGCCTTGTGCTACATCTAAGTAGCGCTTAGACAATCAACTATAAGGACACCTTAGTGTGGTGTAATGATAAGCAAGCTTGTCTTGTTAGAACCTATTACAACTGAGTAGTGGGTACACCATACTCTCGGCCTTGTGCTACATCTAAGTAGCGCTTAGACAATCAACTATAAGGACACCTTAGTGTGGTGTAATGATACAAGCTTGTCTTGTTAGAACCTATTACAACTGAGTAGTGGGTACACCATACTCGGCCTTGTGCTACATCTAAGTAGCGCTTAGACAATCAACTATAAGGACACCTTAGTGTGGTGTAATGATAAGCAAGCTTGTCTTGTTAGAACCTATTACAACTGAGTAGTGGGTACACCATACTCTCGGCCTTGTGCTACATCTAAGTAGCGCTTAGACAATCAACTATAAGGACACCTTAGTGTGGTGTAATGATAAGCAAGCTTGTCTTGTTAGAACCTATTACAACTGAGTAGTGGGTACACCATACTCGGCCTTGTGCTACATCTAAGTAGCGCTAGACAATCAACTATAAGGACACCTTAGTAAAACGGTGTAAATGATAAGCAAGCTTGTCTTGTTAGAACCTATTACAACTGAGAAAAGGGGTACACCATACTCGGCCTTGTGCTACATCTAAGTAGCGCTTAGACAATCAACTATAAGGACACCTTAGTGTGGTGTAATGATAAGCAAGCTTGTCTTGTTAGAACCTATTACAACTGAGTAGTGGGTACACCATACTCGGCCTTGTGCTACATCTAAGTAGCGCTTAGACAATCAACTATAAGGACACCTTAGTGTGGTGTAATGATAAGCAAGCTTGTCTTGTTAGAACCTATTACAACTGAGTAGTGGGTACACCATACTCTCGGCCTTGTGCTACATCTAAGTAGCGCTTAGACAATCAACTATAGACACCTTAGTGTGGTGTAATGATAAGCAAGCTTGTCTTGTTAGAACCTATTACAACTGAGTAGTGGGTACACCATACTCGGCCTTGTGCTACATCTAAGTAGCGCTTAGACAATCAACTATAAGGACACCTTAGTGTGGTGTAATGATAAGCAAGCTTGTCTTGTTAGAACCTATTACAACTGAGTAGTGGGTACACCATACTCTCGGCCTTGTGCTACATCTAAGTAGCGCTTAGACAATCAACTATAAGGACACCTTAGTGTGGTGTAATGATAAGCAAGCTTGTCTTGTTAGAACTCATTACAACTGAGTAGTGGGTACACCATACTCTCGGCCTTGTGCTACATCTAAGTAGCGCTTAGACAATCAACTATAAGGACACCTTAGTGTGGTGTAATGATAAGCAAGCTTGTCTTGTTAGAACCTATTACAACTGAGTAGTGGGTACACCATATTTCGGCCTTGTGCTACATCTAAGTAGCGCTTAGACAATCAACTATAAGGACACTCCAGTGTGGTGTAATGATAAGCAAGCTTGTCTTGTTAGAACCTATTACAACTGAGTAGTGGGTACACCATACTCTCGGCCTTGTGCTACATCTAAGTAGCGCTTAGACAATCAACTATAAGGACACCTTAGTGTGGTGTAATGATAAGCAAGCTTGTCTTGTTAGAACCTATTACAACTGAGTAGTGGGTACACCATACTCGGCCTTGTGCTACATCTAAGTAGCGCTTAGACAATCAACTATAAGGACACCTTAGTTTGCGTAATGATAAGCAAGCTTGTCTTGTTAGAACCTATTACAACTGAGTAGTGGGTACACCATACTCTCGGCCTTGTGCTACATCTAAGTAGCGCTTAGACAATCAACTATAAGGACACCTTAGTGTGGTGTAATGATAAGCAAGCTTGTCTTGTTAGAACCTATTACAACTGAGTAGTGGGTACACCATACTTCCCCGGCCTTTGTGCTAAGCATCTAAGTAGCGCTTAGACAATCAACTATAAGGACACCTTAGTGTGGTGTAATGATAAGCAAGCTTGTCTTGTTAGAACCTATTACAACTGAGTAGTGGGTACACCATACTCCTCGGCCTTGTGCTACATCTAAGTAGCGCTTAGACAATCAACTATAAGGACACCTTAGTGTGGTGTAATGATAAGCAAGCTTGTCTTGTTAGAACCTATTACAACTGAGTAGTGGGTACACCATACTCTCGGCCTTGTGCTACATCTAAGTAGCGCTTAGACAATCAACTATAAGGACACCTTAGTGTGGTGTAATGATAAGCAAGCTTGTCTTGTTAGAACCTATTACAACTGAGTAGTGGGTACACCATACTCTCGGCCTTGTGATACATCTAAGTAGCGCTTAGACAATCAACTATAAGGACACCTTAGTGTGGTGTAATGATAAGCAAGCTTGTCTTGTTAGAACCTATTACAACTGAGTAGTGAGTTCGATCCTGACTGGGTACACCATACTCTCGGCCTTGTGCCACATCTAAGCGGCGCTTAGAAAATCAACTATCTTCATATAGATTAGCATCAGAAGCATAATTGATAAGATGAGAGCATACAGAGGGAAGTTTTTTTGTTGTTGTTTTTTTAATCATTTCACCCCGAGCAAGGCAGAAATGCCACTGATGAGCGGGGGGCTACATAACTGTAAAAAGATTAATTAGAAAAGAGTGAGGAGTACAAACTAGTTAGAAAGGAGCAATAGAAAGCTGAGAATGCAGGTGCGATGACAGATACATAGGTGGAGAGAACGGGAAGGATATACGGGGGTGGGGATAGAGCTAGAGTCCAGTGGTTAATAGATGAGTATTGACATTGCATTTAAATTTCTGGAGGTTGTAGCCGTCAGGAAAGCAAGAATATGGGAGCGAGTTCCACAGGCGGGAAGTGCGAGAGAAGAAGCTGAGGGAGTAGAATTGTCGTCTGCATTTGGCTAACCTGACTGTGAATGGGTGGGACCCAGTTGCCAGTCTGGTTTCACGAGTAAACACCTGTTGAGTAGGCACCAGTGACTTAAGTTTGTCCGAGCAGAAGCCATGAAAGCATTTATAGAACAGACAAAGGGAGGCCACATTTCGACGGTGGGGAAATTTAAGAAAGAAAGAAGAAGAAAATTAGAAATCATATGTAATTCCTCATGTCACAGACATAAGCTTGAATTGTATGTTGTTCCTGAAATTATATAGAGCATTATGGTCAAGAAAAGTATTGAAGATAGACATGGCAGCTATAAAATGTTACTGGTATAATCTCAAGACGCATTCTTCGAAAAGTCTACATATTTGCTGGTTGGCCAGTGAACCAAGTGAGAAAAAACTTTTGTCAAATACACTATCAAGAATTAACATTAAAATAAATAACAAATGAAAATAAATGGTGTAAAAGTATCAAAGGCATTTTAGAATTCAGACATTTTAAAATGGATGAATAAAAAATGGCTACGTTAGGCAGTTGAATAGAACACTAAATGGTGAAAATGAACGGATTGTCTAAGAAATAAATATATGGTGACTGACAAAATTTTTCTGTAGGTGGATTTTTGACTTGCCTGGTAAATATAAAGGACGTTATCGGGGATGGAGTATTCGCTGGCCGATACGAGAAATTGTTTTGATGCTGGTAAATTTTTCCTTCTTTTTTATTCTAAGCGAAATATCAACGAGTGTAATAGATTATTTATTTAAAACTAGTAATAGGATAGATTGTTTTTTTTAAAGTTAATTTAATGTACATATTCCCGACACGATTGTAAAGGGCAAAAACAGTCGATTTTTTCATTTGTGTGTGTGTGTGTATGTGTGTGTGCGTGCGTGTGTTTGTGTGCGTGTATTTCTTTTGTTCGTATTTATCTGTGTGTAATATTAGGCGCCAAATGGACGGCTAGTTGAAAAGACCTGGGGTTTTTAATTCTAAATTTTCATTTATCTAACTAAATTATTAGCAATTATTACTGACAAATGTGAGTTATGGTGAAATGGATATCGACTGGGAATGAGAAATCGGAGAGCCGAGTTCGAATTCTAGTAAAATTCGTTGCATTCACTTACGCACAAATAAGCCTAAGAATCTATCTCTTCTCTCTCTAGCAGAATAGATTGGAAGTATTTGGAGAAAAACTGAAGTAAATAAAGAAAGTAAGTTGGAAAAAATGAGAGGAAAACTACAAAAAACAAAAAAACAAAAAAAAAACAAGAAAGAACGAGTTTAAAGAAAAAAACCGAAAGAAATAAAGAATTTGGTAAAAAATCTGAATTTAAAGGAAAGAAAGAATTTTGGGAAAAAATAATTTGAAGTAAAAACAAAGAAAAAAGAATGGAAAAATTTTGAGGAAAACTGAAAGAAAGAGAAAATTCGAAAAAAAAAAATGAAAGAAAGAAAGAATTTTGAAACCTGAAAGAATGTAAGAAAGAAAGAATTTAGTAAAAATAAAAGACAAAGAATTTTGAGCAAAAAAAATAAAATAAAAAAACTGAAAGAAAAACAGAAAGAAAGAATATGGAGAAAAACTAAAAGAAAGAAAGAATTTGAAGAAAAAAATTTAAAAAAAGAAAAACAGAATGAAAGAATTTGGTGACAAAACTGAAAGAAAGAATTTCAAGGAAAACCTTAAAGAAAGAAAGAATTTGGAGTTTTCTATTGTCTTCCCTTTACTCTTCTATTGATATCGTTCTTTAATAATATTTCTAGATTAGAATTTTATACTCAGCAATCTCTTCTGTTGTCGTGGCTTTAATGTCTTGCATGAAGTGAATTTGATTATAAAAATAAAACGGAGACATGTAGTTGAAGGTATAAAAAAAAGGAAGGTAAAGCAGTGAAGATATGAACTAAGATAAAAAAAAAAACTCCGTTCGGTTTCCACTTTTTATATCATCACATATCCATTTCGAAAACCTACCTGAAGACATGGGTGTGCGTTGTGGAGTATCGAGTCGGAACGAGAAATCAGAGAACAGTGTTTGAATTCTAGTTAAATTCGTTGCATTTACTAACGCGCAAATACCTTTGGGGGAAGGTACTAATCTATCTCTTTTCACCCCAACTACGGGTTAAGTAGCTGGACAGATTGGTTTTTATAGCCTTGGTTGGCAACCAGTCTACCGCAGAAAATAATGGCAACCTACTGCGGGAAATATTCTGTCCAGTTAGTCATCTCTTTTTCAAGACATGATCGTCCACGCGTGTATCACGTATAGCACTTATCCTGAAGACGAATGGCACTGAGAAAATTTATCCATCCGCTACCGAAAAAATAATAGCAACGCTCTCTTTTGTTCACCCTGAATTCACTACTGGGATAAGAAACATGACTGGGACAGGTTTATTTATTGAGGTAAGAGCAAAAAACATTTCCGAACAAGACTGTGATATTTCTTCTACTTAAAACAAGAAGATAAAAGAAAGAAAGATTAGAACATTTTTGCTATTTCATACCCCCATCCAGCGTTAGGATTTTTGGACTTTGAAATCTTTTCAGTGCGAAACCGGTAACCAGCAAAAAGTTAAATAAACGACTAAGTGATGATAACTATTTTCTGGCCACCCAGAGAGAACGCGGAATGTATTCGAAGAAAAAAAAAGAAGCTTGTCTGTTTGTAGGATGAAGTTTAGGAAATAAATTAACATCATCACGTTCGGAAGTAACAGCCGAGCAATCAGTGTTAACAATAGCAACAACAATAAATTATTTACCTGATCTCTCCACTAAGTCAGGATGTAACACAAGCTTATTTTGTATGTGGGTAGCTCATACGTATGGTTCAAAGACAAAAATTTCCACGTTCCCGCATTCACTATCATTATGGCGTCGATATTACGACTCTCCTACTGCAATGAGAACAAGTTCGATGGTCGAGTTTAAATCCTTGGGACCAAGTATCTTCTATCTAAAATTAGGGGAATACATATTTAATTGGAGTAGATAGACTAAACTATCGCCCGGTTCACACTCCACCCCCGTCTATTGAACAAGTGTAGAGGCTCATCCCTTGTTCCCTGTTTAGGATGTGGTTTCCGGCTTTCTCTTTTCCAATCTTTTCACTTTTCTTTTTTTTTTCTTATTATTTTTTTATTTATTTATTCATTTCTTTTTTCTTTTCAATTAGAGTAGATAGACTAAACTATCGCCTGGTTCACACTCCACCCACGTCTATTGAACAGGTATAGAGGCTCATCCCTTGTTCCCTGTTTAGGATGTGGTTTTCGGCCTTCTCTTTTCTGATCTTATCACTCTTACGTAGCCCCCTGCGCATCAGTGGCGTTACCGCCTTGATCGGTGTGATATGATTAAAAAAAAATACTTCGCTTTGATTCCAGGCCAGAGGTCGAGAAAAACATCAATAAGAACTTATTTTTTTAATAAACTTCCCGTCTGTGGAACTCTCTTCCATATTCTTGATTTCCTGACGGTTACAACCTCCAGGAATTTAAATGCAATGTCAATATCCATCTTTTAACCACTTGACACCCTGTATATCTTTTTCTTTCTCTCTACCTTTGCAACTGTCTTCACTCCTGTATTCCTATTCTTCTCTTGCTCCCTTCTGTGACAACCCCTGTAGCTGATTCGTCTTTCTCTTTACTCTCCTCTTATCTAATCTGTTTCTCTTATGTAAACCCTGCGCATCAGTATTGTTACCGCCTTGCTTGGGGTGAAACGATTAAAAAAAGTCATAGCGGAATAGCAAAATATTTCCAAAAGCTAAGCAAAGTATAAATAAAAAATAAAATTGAATTAGAACCAAAGAGAGGAGAGCTGTGAAAGGCTGTGCAATGACATTCACCTTATATTCACCTTTATGGTCTTTAATGTGATCGACACCGACTTGGAAGACCGCCTGCAGTCTCTCTCCCACCGGCGCGACGTGGCTTCCCTGTGTCTCTTCTATAAATACTTTCACGGCCTCTGCTCCGATGAACTTAGATCACTGGTGCCCCCTAAATACGAATTTGAACGAGATACTAGATTAGCAACTAGATCCCACCCTTTTACAGTGAAACCGATAAAATGCAGCCGTAACTTCTACTCCAACAGTTTCTTTCCTCGCACTTCCCGACTGTGGAATTCTCTTCCACACGATTGCTTCCCCGACGGCTACAATCTCCAGAAGTTTAAATGTAAGGTCAATACACACCTCCTAACACACTAACCTGCTCCCATTCTATCAAACACTCTTCCCATCTGCTCAACCCTCATCCTCGCTATCCTTACTCATCTGTCACCTTCCTCCTGACATTCCCTATGTCTAACCACTCCTTCTCTTTATGTTCATCTATGTAGCCCCATGCGCAATAGTGGCAGTGGAATGCCTTGCTTGGGGTGAGATGATAAAATATATATATATATATATATATATATATATAGCAGCAAATACTAAACAATTTCATCATTGATAAAGAGAAGACTTGGAGTAACGGAGATATAGTTCTACAGATGGATGCTGAGAATTAAACGGGAGGAGCCTGTAACTAACGAGGAAGTTTAAAAAAAATCGAAACTAAAAGGTTACAATCTTTAGAATCATAAGCAAACGAATCAAATTTCTGGGATACATAACGAGAAAGAAAGCTTGGAGTATTTGACACTCAGAGGATATAATGGTTGTAAGAGAGACAAAGTGAAACATCGATTAACGTGGGAGCGGGCGTAAATAGATGGCAATAAAGAAGACTGGGGTGGGGGACAGAAAGGCGAACACTATTTAGAGCTTTAAGGCATAAAAAAACGATGGAAAGCTATGAAAGAACACGGTACATAGAAGAAAAAAAGAGAAAGAAGAAGATGAAAATGAAAAAGAAAAAGAAGAAAGAATAAGAAATAAAGAAAAAGAAGAAAAAGGTAGAAGAGGAAAAATTTGGAAAAAGAAGATGAAGAAGATTAAAAAAGAATAAAAAATGAAGAAGAAAAAGTACAAGAAAAAGAACAAGAAAAACAAAGAAGAAAAAGAAGACGAAAAAGAAAGAAAATAATGAAAAACAAACAAGAAGAAAAAGACGAAGAAAAATGAAGAAGAAGAAAAAGAAGAAAAATAAAGAATAAAATGAAAAAGAAGACGAAAAAGAAAAAAGAATAAGAAAACGAAGTAAAAGCAACAAGAACAAGAAAAGAAGAAAAAGATCGAAAAAAAAGAAGACGAAAAAAAGAAAAAAGAAACAAGAACAAGAAAAAGGTAGAAAAAAGAAAAAGAAAAAGAAGAAGAAAAAGAAGGACAAAAAGACGAAAAAAGAAACAAGAACAAAAAAGAAGAAAAAGAAGAAAATGAAGAAGAAATAGAAGAAAAAAAACAAGAACAAGAAAAAGAAGAAAAAGGTAGCAGAAGAAGAAGTAGAATAAAGAAGAAAAATGAAAAAGAAAGAGAAAGAGAAAAAGAACAACACCAAGAAAAAAAGAAAAACAACAAGAACAAGAAAAAGAAGAAGCATACTGACCCAGAAAGACATGAGTGAATAGAAAAGGTGATCTACTCGTACCTGTTCAAGTAATCTGAGCTTTTTTTTCAGAATCAAACAAATGAAAACTAGTCTAGATGTAGAATAACTTCGAAATCAATGGCTTATCCCATATCTTTTCTCAAAACAATCGTGGAGATGTTTTTTTATGACACATGTAGGAATGATCTGGAGATTCAAGAGAGTCAGAGAAAGGAATAATGTACGTTGTGGGGCAGTGGATATCGACGAGAAACGACAAATCAACGTGCCGAGTTCGAATTCCAGTTGAATACCTTGCATTCACTTACGCACAAATACCCTTGGGAAAGGTATTAATCCGTCTTTTCCACGCCAGCTATGAATTAGATAATGAAACAAATTAGGTACGCTAGCCTTGGATGGAAATCAATCTACCGCAGAAAGCAATGGCAACCTACTGCGGGATAATCATCTGCCCAGTCAGTCATGTCTCGAAAGAGACATAATCGCCCAAAGTGTGTCATATATGACACTAAACTGACGGACTGAATATAATAGTTAGAATCAGGATCAAGGCTTATACTGGTCATAAAGTGGTGGATCAGTTTTATATTGTTATGAAGTAATAAACTGATTCCCCGAGTATTATTACTCAATAAGCTAATACATCTCTTCCCCCTCTAGCTATGAGTCAAAAAACAGGACAGATTGAGTTCTATAGCCTTGATCGGCAATCAGTCTACCGCAGAAAGCAATGGCAACCTACTGCGGGATAATCTTCTGCCCAGTCAGTCATATCTCTTTCGAGACATGATCGCCTAAAGCGTGTATCACGTATGGCACTTTACTGTCTGATTCTGATTATAATGTAATCACTTTTTTGACAAGTCTTCTAGATAACCGCATTATGGCTTCTCTCATTTAGTGCATTTTTTAAATCATTTCACCCCCAACGCTACTATGATGCAAGAGGTTAATGAGTGTGAAAGAGAATTAGGAGATTTTAGTGATGAGAAAGGACACTAAAAGAAACAGTTTCTGGAAGACAGATGGTTATAATGCCACTCAGACGCAAATAGTTACTTAAAGTGGAAGAGAATGAGAAGACTTTAGTGAGGAGTCAGGACAATAAAAGAACAGGTTTCAGGGAAACAGAATATATCGATTATGCCTCTAAGATGCAAAGGGTTACTGAGAACGAAAACGAATGAAAAGACTTTAGTGATGAGAAAGGACAATAATAGAACGGATTTTAGTCAGACAAAAAATGGCAAATGACATTGCATTTCAAGTTCAGAAGATTGAAGATGGCAGAGAATCAAGAAACCGGAAGAGAGTTCCACAGCTGAGAAGTAAGAGGGAAGAAACTATCTGAATAGAACCTATGGTAATATCTAGCTATTTCAACGGTAAAATGATGAAACTGAAGTGCCAGTCTTGTACTGCGTTTAGATTCTTGAAGTCGAGTTACCAAAGAAAAAGTTTCAATAGAAAACTTTCCATTAAATTTTTTATATAAAAGACACAGGGAAACATTGTCAGTGCGGTGGGAAAGTGACTGCTGTTGATATGTCTGGTCAGGACCGATAATATTACATGTTGTGGAGGATTTTGTCGAGGACCTAGAAATATACTAAGGTCGACTAAAGTGTTCATAGGTTCACTAAAATAGAAATATAATTAGACAGACCAGTTGGTAGAGAAAAAAATATTCAAGTGTACCAGACAGCTGATCGGTGGGATTTAGATGTGTAACTGCAGAAAAACAAAGATATTTTTAGCTGACCCTCGTATAGCAACGGGTGTGCGTTGTGGTGCAATGGATATCGGCTCGGAACGAGAAATCGGGGAGCGGAGTTCGAATTCCAGTCGAATTCTTTGCATTTCTTTATGCACAAATACTCTTGTGAAAAGTATTAATCCGTCTCTTCCCTCCAGTTATGAGTTAAATAATAAGACAGATTGGGTTCTATAGCCTTGGCAGGCAACCAGTCTACCACAGAAAGCAGTGGCAACCTACTGCGTGATAATCTTCTGCCTAGTCAGTCATGTCTCTTTCGAGACATGATCGCCCAAGCGTGTATCACGTATGGCACTTAACTGACTGACTGAATATAATAGTTGGAAATCTGATTAAGGTTTCTACTGGGCATATAGTGGGGGGTCCGTTTTATATTATTATGAAGTAATAAACTGATCCCTTACTAATTACTACTTAATAATATAATACATCTCTTCCTCCTCTAGCTATGAATCTAATAATAGGACAGATTGGGTTATATAGCCTTGGCTGGCAACCACTCTACCGCAGAAAGCAATGGCAACCTACTGCGGAATAATCTTCTGCTCAATCAGTCATGTCTCTTTCAAGACATGATCGCCCAAGCGTGTATCACGTATGGCACTTAACTGACTGACTGAATATAATAGTTGGAAATCTGATTAAGGTTTCTACTGGGCATATAGTGGGGGGTCCGTTTTATATTATTATGAAGTAATAAACTGATCCCTTACTAATTACTACTTAATAATATAATACATCTCTTCCTCCTCTAGCTATGAATCTAATAATAGGACAGATTGGGTTATATAGCCTTGGCTGGCAACCACTCTACCGCAGAAAGCAATGGCAACCTACTGCGGGATAATCTTCTGCTCAGTCAGTCATGTCTCTTTCAAGACATGATCGCCCAAGCGTGTATCACATATGGCACTTAACTGACTGACTCGTATAGCAGGGGATCAGACTGGATATTGTTACTTTATTCAGCGCACAGATGAATATAAAGGCGCAAGATAGATTCGCGTAAGAAAAACTGTCTAGCTCGAACAAATGAACCAATTTTCATAGCAGCAAACTGGAAAGTTCTTAAGACACAGCCTAATACGACAGTAATAATAAGATCAGTAATGAAAGTAGTGCGACATTTTTAAAAGCGCTGTTCTACGCATGAATATATTCCTCTCTGGCTTTCAGAGATTTTGCGGAATTCATTGGTCGCATTCCAATGTCATGAAATATTAACGGCGAGCAAAATGATGGAAAACAATAGTATGAAAATGATCAGAGGATTAAAACGGTAGAAAAAGAGAAAGCTTAATAGAAAAGCAAAACAAAACTGAAAGAAGAAAGGAAAACGAGAAAGAAAGAAAGAAAGAAAGAAAAGAAAAACGAAAGTGAAACAAAAGGAAATAAAAGTGATATAAATGAAAACGAAAGTGAAACAAAATAAAAACGAAAGTGAGATAAAAGAATTGTTTGCTTTGCTATAAATAATAGAATAATACACATAAAATTGGGGGTGCAACTAAGAACCAAACAGAACATTAAGACTGAAAAATAAAATGTTAAAAAATGATCATCTGTAAAAGAATATTTAATTATGAAATTTTAATTATTTATATAATTAGAATCTGTTACATTTATTTATATTTGTTTTTGCTTTTATTGCTTTCCTTTCAACTTTTGCTTTTTACATTTTTCGAATTCTTTTTATACGTTTTCCACAATTCTTTCTTATTTTTTCCTTTGAAATTTACGTTTTCTATTCTATGGCCTTTCCTTTCTGCGTTTGTCCTTTTCTTTTTCTCTCTCTCTCTTTCATTTTTCTCTTTCATATTTTTTCCCAGACATTTCTTTTTGCGTACTTTCGTTTTCTTTCTTTTTCTTCTTGCCTCCCTTCATTCCTTATCTGCATTTTTCTATATTTCTTTTCTTTATCTCATTGTTTATTTCTCTTCTTACATTACCTTTTCTCTTTTCTTCGGTTTGTTTTTTATTTCCTTCCTTCCTTCCTTCCTTCCTTCCTTCCTTCTTTTCTTACATGTTTTTTTTTCCTTATTTCTACATTTTTCCTTGATTTTTCTTCCGCTTCGTTTCTTCTTTCATTTCTTTTATTCACTTCCGTCATTCCAACTTTTTTGTTTTCTTTCATTCTTTCCATCCTTCGTTTTTTCTTTTTCTCTTTATTCCTTATTTCTTTTTTCTCTTCATTCTTCTCTTTGGTCTTTTCTTTTTCTCTTTAATCTTTTTCTTCTTCTTCCCTACTTCGAAAAGTAATTTCTTTCTTTTCGTTTTCACTTCTTTTCATCCTGTTTACATTGTCTTTCGTTCTTCCGACCTTTCTTTCTTTCTTTCTTTATTTATTTATTTACTACCGCTTCTTTTTTCTTTCGCTGTCTACTAGCATTTCTTTCTTTCTTTCTTTTAGACTTATTACGGTTTCTTTCTTCTCTTTCCCTGTCTACTACCTATTCTTGCTGCCTCCTTTTTACCCTGTCTCTTACTCTTTCTCATTCATTCATTCTTTCTTTCTATTAACGTTTCGTGCTTTTTTCTCTTTCACTATCTACTACTGTTTTTCTTTCTTTCTTTCTTTTACACATATTATGGTTTCTTTCCTCTCTTTCCCTGTCTACTACCGATTCTTTCTGCCTTTCTCTTTCCTGTCTCTTACTCTTTCTTTCTTTCTTTCTTTCTTTCTACAAACAGAACAGCTTCGTCTATCAAGGCGTTTTTAAAAACATTTTCGACGATATTATCAAGAAGTCGTCTCCCTGACAAATCAGCTATGCGTGAAACTCATGATCCTAGAGATGGTGTCGACAAGTTTTATATGAAGAGAAAAGACGTGGAAATTTACGTATCGGTATTAAAAGATTAACGGATCTACACGAAAGACGGACAGAAAAAAAATTTGCAAAAACATAACGTGGTAAATCATTATCATCCTCAACAACAAAATTCGCATCATCATCATCAGCAGCAGCAGCATCACGCACCTCGTCATCATCATCATCATCATCTTTAATCCAATGGAAGGTGTGGTCATAGGTTTTTTTGTGCAACTGAGTTCTTTCCTCTCTATATATAAGTTGAAAGCTAGAGAGGAATACATTGTACATAGTTTTTCTTTGGGCAAGTAAACGTGGCGGAGCCCTTCCTTCTCTAAACCGGATGTACTTCAGCTTGAAGGCTGTCTTTGGTCAGAGACACGTTGCCGTGGATTTCATTGAGGGAATCCTTTACCATGGCAGTTGACTTTAGAAAGTCTCTCCACTCAGCGACGCCGTGTCATTACCGCTGGTTGTAGTCTGAGTTTTACTTAATGGCGTATCGACTTCTAAATGCCAAAAAGATGGGGGGGGATTAACGTATTTTTTAATGTTTGGTTATAGTGAGAAGGTTGATTTAGTCAGATTTTGATGAAGAATTTATTTTTTTTATTTTAGAAAAATGAAAATGTCTTCTAGTTTTGTATTAAAAATGTACTGTTGGTAATCATTTTTTCCTTCAACAATGTACTGTTGGTAATCATTTTTTTCCTTAAAAAATGTACTGTTGGTAATCATTTTTTTCTTCAACAATGTACTGTTGGTAATCATTTTTTTCCTTCAAAAATGTACTGTTGGTAATCATTTTTTTCCTTCAAAAATGTACTGTTGGTAATCATTTCTTTCCTTCAAAAATGTACTGTTGGTAATCATTTTTTCCTTCAAAAATGTACTGTTGGTAATCATTTTTTTCCTTCAAAAATGTACTGTTGGTAATCATTTCTTTCCTTCAAAAATGTACTGTTGGTAATCATTTTTTTCCTTAAAAAATGTACTGTTGGTAATCATTTTTTTCCATTAACAATGTACTGTTGGTAATCATTTTTTTCCTTCAAAAATGTACTGTTGGTAATCATTTTTTTCCTTCAACAATGTACTGTTGGTAATCATTTTTTTCCATTAACAATGTACTGTTGGTAATCATTTTTTCCTTCAACAATGTACTGTTGGTAATCATTTTTTTCCTTCAAAAATGTACTGTTGGTAATCATTTTTTTCCTTCAAAAATGTACTGTTGGTAATCATTTTTTTCCTTCAACAATGTACTGTTGGTAATCATTTCTTTCCTTCAAAAATGTACTGTTGGTAATCATTTTTTTCCTTCAAAAATGTACTGTTGGTAATCATTTTTTTCCTTCAAAAATGTACTGTTGGTAATCATTTTTTTCCTTCAAAAATGTACTGTTGGTAATCATTTTTTTCCTTCAAAAATGTACTGTTGGTAATCATTTTTTTCCTTCAAAAATGTACTGTTGGTAATCATTTTTTTCCATTAACAATGTACTGTTGGTAATCATTTTTTTCCTTCAAAAATGTACTGTTGGTAATCATTTCTTTCCTTCAAAAATGTACTGTTGGTAATCATTTTTTTCCTTCAAAAATGTACTGTTGGTAATCATTTTTTTCCTTCAAAAATGTACTGTTGGTAATCATTTCTTTCCTTCAAAAATGTACTGTTGGTAATCATTTTTTTCCTTAAAAAATGTACTGTTGGTAATCATTTTTTTCCATTAACAATGTACTGTTGGTAATCATTTTTTTCCTTCAAAAATGTACTGTTGGTAATCATTTCTTTCCTTCAAAAATGTACTGTTGGTAATCATTTTTTTCCTTCAAAAATGTACTGTTGGTAATCATTTTTTTCCATTAACAATGTACTGTTGGTAATCATTTCTTTCCTTCAAAAATGTACTGTTGGTAATCATTTCTTTCCTTCAAAAATGTACTGTTGGTAATCATTTTTTTCCTTCAAAAATGTACTGTTGGTAATCATTTTTTTCCATTAACAATGTACTGTTGGTAATCATTTTTTTCCTTCAAAAATGTACTGTTGGTAATCATTTCTTTCCTTCAAAAATGTACTGTTGGTAATCATTTTTTCCTTAAAAAATGTACTGTTGGTAATCATTTTTTTCCATTAACAATGTACTGTTGGTAATCATTTCTTTCCTTCAAAAATGTACTGTTGGTAATCATTTCTTTCCTTCAAAAATGTACTGTTGGTAATCATTTTTTTCCTTCAAAAATGTACTGTTGGTAATCATTTTTTTCCATTAACAATGTACTGTTGGTAATCATTTTTTCCTTAAAAAATGTACTGTTGGTAATCATTTTTTTCCTTCAACAATGTACTGTTGGTAATCATTTTTTTCCATTAACAATGTACTGTTGGTAATCATTTTTTCCTTCAACAATGTACTGTTGGTAATCATTTCTTTCCTTCAAAAATGTACTGTTGGTAATCATTTTTTTCCTTCAAAAATGTACTGTTGGTAATCATTTTTTTCCTTCAAAAATGTACTGTTGGTAATCATTTTTTCCTTCAAAAATGTACTGTTGGTAATCATTTTTTTCCTTCAAAAATGTACTGTTGGTAATCTTTTTTTTCCTTCAAAAATGTATTATGGTAAAAAATTTTTATCCTTCAAAAGTCTACTGTTGGTAATATTTCATCTTCAAAAATGTATATTTTTCTACAAAAGTCTATATTTATGTATATATTTCTATAAAAGTTCATTTTTATGTATATATTTCTAGGAAAATACTTTCATAGTGTTTTTACTCCAGTTTGAGAGGTTAACTATTTGCCCATAGAGAGGACCCTAACATTTCCTACCATTTCGGGTCAGGGTGGACCTCAGAACAACAGTAATTAACAGGTGGTTCCATGCTCCTCACAATCACTGGCCTTGCTGCCGGATGTACTTTATAGTAATACCCAGGATCCATTGCTTTCGAGTCCAGTCTACCCCATTGTAATAGATAGCTGTTGACCTTACACGAAGGTTTATTTACTCATTTACTTAAAAAAAAATCCTGCTGAGTTTCTAGCTACGCACCTCAGTGGGGGGACCGGTTTAGTCGCATGTGTCAGGTAGTATTGGTTTACATGTTGAAACGTGGTAAAAGAAGAAAGCAAAAACCTACAAATGGTGGATGTCGCTGTTCAAGACGATAATTTCGAGAATAGATGAATAAATTCATGACTTTGCCATTAAGCGATAAAAAGCGGGCAATATGGAGTTAACAATAATTAATGAAGTTTTTGAAACGATCCTAAAGACACTTTCGAAAACACCAGAAGAATCGGTGACAAGCGAGAGAATTGAAAAATATTATTAATTTTTCAATGGGCAGATCCAGAAGCAGGACTAAAAGAAATGAAACAAAAACAAAGAGAAAAAACCCGAAACTATGACACAATTCAATCTATAAAAGCAAGAAAAAAATCAACGTTGATTGTATGAATACAGAATGCATGTTTTTGAGCCAAAAGGGTAAACCAAAGTGTTAGTTACACATTGTAGAAGCAAAAACAAGCAAGTGGAGAATTTCAGTGACCTGGATAGCATCGGAACAGACAGCAGGTGGGGTACATATCTGAAAGTGCGTAATATAAAAAAAGGAAGTTGTTTTTTTTCAGAAAATAAGCAAGGTGTACTTACCACATGTATTTACGCGTGCTACTAGATTGACTTTAAGGTTCCACCCTTTTACGGCTAAAATAGTTAAATGTAACCGTCTCTTCTACTCTTACAGTTTCTTTTCCCGCATGTGGAACTTTCTATCTACTTAATTCTCACCCATCTCTATCCTTTCTTCGACATCCCCAGTAACTTGTTTTTTCTCTTACTGTAACTCCTGTGTTCCAGTGGCGGTCCTGCTTTGCTTGGGGTGAAATGATTATAAAAAAAAAATCTAAAAAGGTGTTGCAAATAGAACAATAAAAATTACAAGCGGATTTCCCTCAATCCGTCCTGTGAGTATTAGGTTCTCGACGCCGTCTCTCCTCATTACGTGTCCCCAAAAGCTCAACTCTCTCTTCCTGATGATAAATAAGTTTTCTTTCCGTTTTGCATTCTTTCCAGTGTCGCAATGTCCATCCTCTTTCAGAATGCTTCCCAACGATTTAAATTTCTGTACTTGTTAGATTTTAGTGTCCCTGACTTGTAGTTGACATTTTGGGGACCTCTTTTTGCTGATGACCATGCATTCGGTTTTCTTGACGTTTGTGTTTAGCCCTTTCACCGCACTTTCCCTTGTTACCTTCGGTAACAGGTCCTGTATAGGTTTTATTCTTGGAAATTTTTATAAGGCTCATTAATTACGTGTCCTGTTTTATTAATTCTGTACTAACCAACGATTAGGCTCACTTTAATAATTAACATATCCATCTTTGAATCCTGTATTGCTTCTCATTAATGGAACGCAGGAGAGATTTTTCCTTTTGTAGTCAGATTCACCCTTTACAAGGCCCGCAAGTCACTCGAAGGAGAGGATTTCATAAAGAGCTGTTTATGCGGATAGGAGAGAAAAATAACGCTTACCTCTAGACTTGGAAAGAGTAAGATTGTAGTGATTAGAGAAACATCCTCTTGGGAGTCTGTTTCTACAGCGCTGTGTATCAACAACAAAAACTTCTATATCATCGTCATCATCATATACTTCATCATTATCATCATTATTAACAAGAAAATTCTACTTTTTCTCCACCTCCACATCATCATCATTATACACCTCGTCAACATTATCATCATTATTAACAAGAAAATTCTACTTTTCCTCAACCTCCACATCATCATCATACACCTCGTCGACATCATCACCATCATTAACAAGAAAATCCTACTTTTTCTCCACCTCCACATCATCATCATTATACACCTCGTCAACATTATCATCATTATTAACAAGAAAATTCTACTTTTCCTCAACCTTTACATCATCATCATACACCTCGTCGACATCATCATCATCATCATTAACAAGAAAATTCTACTTTTCCTCAACCTCTACATCATCATCATACACCTCGTCGACATCATCATCATCATTAACAACAAAATCCTACTCTTTCTCCATCTCTACATCATCATTGTCGTATACCTTGTCAACATCATCATTAACAACAAAATCTTACTCTTCCTCCACTTGCACATCATTATCATCATCATCATACACCTCGTGGACATCATCATCAAAAACAAAATCCTACTCTTCCTTTACATCATCATCCACCTTGTGATTACCATCATCAAAAAAATTCTACTTCTCTTCCACATCATTATTATCATCATACACAACGTCATCATCATCAAAAACAAAATCTTACACCTCCACATCATCATACACCGTGTTATCATCACCACCATAATTCTTAATAACAAAATCCTACTCTTCCTCCACCTCCACATCATTATAATCATTATACACCTCGTCATCACTATCAGAGAGATCGTTGATGAAGATCAGAAAAAGCGTATGACCTAGAATAGAGCCTTGAATGACAGCTGTGTTCGTATGATAGGATCTGGAAGCATGTCCGTTCAAAATGATCATCATTACGTGATTTGATAGGAACAATTTAAGCCAAAAAAGCATTCATACCACAGCCCTGTAGTATGCGCAGTAACACAGTGTGCCTCAATCTCTTGTAGGTAATTGTTTATATAAAAATATTTTTATAAAAATATATTTGTTATTTTAATTACAGAAATATATTTTTGTACTTACATTCGTTTTTTGATTCGGGGCTTAACTATTTACGCAATTAAGAGGTAGTTCCACACTTCCAAAAACCTCTAATCTTCCGATCAGAGCTCAGTCAGTCAGTTAAGTGCCATACGTGATACACGCTTGGGCGATCATGTCTCGAAAGAGACATGACTGACTGGGCAGAAGATTATCCCGCAGTCGGTTGCCATTGCTTTCTGCGGTAGACTGGTTGCCGACCAAGGCTATAGATCCCAATCTGTCCTGTTATTTAACCCATAACTGGAAGGAATAGACGGATTAATACCTTTCCCAAGGGTATTTACGCATAAGTAAATGCAATGAATTCAGCTAGAATTCGAACTCGGCTCTCCGATTTCTCGTTCTGAACCGATATCCAATGCACCACAACGCACATCCTGATCAGAGGTAAGGGATGAAAAATTTATATATATATATATATATATATATATATATATATATATATATATATATATATATATATATATATATATGTGTGTGTGTGTGTGTGCGTACTACCGGCCATAATTATTAAGCGATTCCAGTGTTTTAAAAACAGGCCTTTTTTTATCATTTTCGAGACATGATCGCCCAAAGCGTGTATCACGTATGGCACTTAACTGACTGACTGACTGACTGAAATGCATGTATCAGCTTTTACACAAATGCTTCTCGTGTGAACATTCCCGACTGACATAAATTGGAAAGACTATATTGTATTCATTGCTAGATCAGCTGCTAAGAATGTTAGTTCACCGTGTCGTGGCAATCATTTTTTCTCTCCAGAAACTATCTTATAAGTCTACCATTCGTCCACGGTTGCCGCAACATATGGCCCGGTACTCCTGCTATTTATCTAGCGCTCTTTGATAAGATCAAAAGAAAGATCAGTAATATTATTGGTACTGAACTGGTGTCTCGGCTTCAGCCACTTTCCCACCATCGTAAAGTTGCCTCTCTGTGCCTTTTCTATTAATAATTTCATGGTAATTGTTCCTATTAACTCTTCACTATTGTACCTAGATTCTGAATTTAAACGCAGTAGTAGACAGACTGGGCGTTGTAGTTGGAATTAAAAATCGGGGAGCCGAGTTCGAATTCAAGTTGAATTCCTTGCATTCACTTACGCGCCAATACCCTTGGAAAAGGTATTAATCCGTCTCTTCCCTCGAGTTAAGGGTTAAATAACATAGCAGATTGGGTTCTATAGCCTTGGTTGAAAACCAGTCAACCGCAGAAAGTAATGGCAACCTACTGCGGGAAAATCTTCTGCCTAGTCAGTCATATCTCTTTCGAGACATGATCGCCCAAGCGTGTATCACGTATGGCACTTAACTGACTGACTGAATATAATAGTTGGGATTATGATTAAGGCTTCTACCGGTCATAAAGTGGGGGATCGGTTTTCTATAGTTATAAAGTAATAAACTGATCCCCCACGAATTATTACTCAATAATATAATACATCTCTTCCCGCTCTAGCTATGAGTCAAGAAACAGAACAGATTGAGTTCTATAGCCTTGGTTGGCAACCAGTCTACCGCAGAAAGTAATGGCAACCTACTGAGGGGAAATCTTCTGCCATGTCTCTTTCGAGAATTTTTGTTTATAATAATCTTATCGCCCCAAGCAAGGCATTTTACTGCCACTGTTTTACAGGGGGTTACATAGGAGGAAAGTGATGAGAAAGAGTGACGGGTTATAGAGGATGTCAGGAAGTAGGCAAGAGAAAGAAGAGAATACTGATGAAAGTAGAGTGGACGGAGAAAGGAGCATGAGAGAGAGAGGATGCAGGTTAGTGAGATAGGAGAATACTATTGACTTTACATTTAAATTCTTGGAGATTGTAGCTGTTGGGAAACAAGTAAATGGAAGGGAATTCCTCAGACGGGAAGTGCGAGAGAAGAAGCTGCTGGAGTAGAATTTACGTTTACATTTTATTGGTTTTACAGTAAATAGGTGGGACCTAGTTGCTAATCTTGTGGATCGAGTAAATTCATATATAGGGTCAGAAGTGAAGCCGTAAAAGTATTTGTAGAAGAGACACAGGAAAGTCAAATTGCGCCGGTGAGAAAGTAGCTGACAAGTCGGGATAGATCACATGATTGCCCAAAGCGTGTATCACTTATGACACTTAACTGACTGACTGATTAGATCGGCGACGAGATCTCATCAATTAACAGTTAAAATATCTAAATGTATTTTTCGCTTCTATGCTAACAATTTCTTCGGCATTTCTCGCTTGTGGAAGTTTTCTCCTACATATGCTTTCCAGTAAACTTTGATCTTAAAAAATTTAAATTTTCTATTTATCGTTATCTACTGTTCTTCTGAGTATCATTGTTCTCATTCCTTCGCCATGTTTCTGTTTTCTAATGTTTCTGTACGCCTAGTAACCCCTAGTGTCTTAATTGTAAATTGCCAGAGGTAAATTCGAAAATCCTATCAAAATTCGATGTTCTCTTTTATCGATAAGACAGGATAATTTTGATTGTCCTAAGACTTATTGATTACCTTTAAAAATGGGCCGGTCAGGGTCATTCCTTGAGGTCTCACAAAAAGGACGTGCTAAGGCAGACTGATAAATGCATGACCGTATTTCTTTGGAAGCTGCTCATTAAAAGGACTCAGTTACACATTTGCCCTCGTGCAGAATTCAGCAACACTTGGCCATGGGTGAAATGTAGTCGAAACAAACACCAGATATTTATCGACCATAACCAAAGTAGACAAAGAGTGACGGATGAGAAAAACACTTTCTTCAAGACTGATGAGATATTATCAGGGGTGGGGTTAAGTATTATGTATTTTTCCCAGGTAGTGAATCTGATAGACTATTGGTTTCAATAGGTCACTTACACAGGTCATTTTTTTTTTTTGTTGTTACTTACTCAGCGGTTCCCAATTACAATAAGTCTTGTTTTCTAAAGCATCAGTTACTTGCAATAAAACCCGGAAAATAAAGAATTCGTCATTTATTTAATGGCGGTCTCAAAGTATAAGATTAATGGTTCTGTCAGTTTATATATACGAAAAAGAAACCTTTAAGTGTTTTGTTTAAAGGAAACGGTAGAACGTCTTGACTTAATAAAGAAAGAAAAAAATTGTATGCCAAAGTTGCTAACATCTACACCAAAACAAATCTCTGCGCCACGTAAATTTTGTTACATTAATATAATATTTTATTATATTAATATAATATAATTTTATTATATTAATATATTGTTATAATTGTTCTAATAATATTTATAACTGCTAATCATTTATTGTGGTAATAAGATTTTCAGGAAGAACGAATGCGCTATCTGTCACATAACTTACAATATAGTGTTAGAATTTACACTGTTGTCGTGTTGAGGACAATAGTTCAAATATTTTCTTTTATGGGCCGTGTTTATTCAGGAAGTAGGCAATCATACCCCTCTACATCTTCCTGTCCGTTGTAGCTATTAATACATTTTTGTCTTGTTATTTCTCTCAAACCCTTCTCTGCTTTCCATTTGCTTAAGCCCATCAATTATGTCATGTGGTGCTTTATATTGTGTCTCGTTCCGCTATCCGCCATGTGAGTATCAGACTCTCCAAGCCCTCCTTCCACATTATGTGTATCAGAAACTTCGGCTGTCTCTTGATGTTAAGTATAATTTCCTTTTCGTTTCCATTCGCACCGAAATCTCGTCGTTGCTCATATGTTCGATCCATGGTATCTTCAGCATCCTTCTGTAGAACCACATTTCTGTTGCTTCAACTCTTACTTTCATGTTTAAGGAGAGTGTCCAGTATTCGCTGCCATAGAGGGGGAAATATATCACATAACAGTCCAGTACTCTTTTTCGTTGTTTCCAACGAAATTTACCTGTTGCTCAATACTCTACTCAGCATCCTTGGCCATACTTGTGATTTCAGTGTCGCACTTTCCGTCCTCTATCGGAACCCTTCCCAGATGTATAAATGTTTGC
Organism: Ascarosepion bandense; assembly: GCA_037127315.1. Classification (NCBI taxonomy): domain Eukaryota; kingdom Metazoa; phylum Mollusca; class Cephalopoda; order Sepiida; family Sepiidae; genus Ascarosepion; species Ascarosepion bandense. Next base: position 167,830 of record JBBBDQ010001215.1, read on the forward strand.
ATCTGATTTTAGCATCTCCGACCTGCAGTTGTCATTTTGGACTTCTTATTTTGCTGATGGTTCTTGGGTATAACCGTAAACTTCATCCGACAGCAAGGCCTCTGATTGGGAGGTTGTGAGGAGCATTGAACGACCTTTTAATTGCTGTTGTTTCCAGGTCCACCCTGACCCGGGGTGGTAGCACCTGTTAAGGTCCCAGCCATAGGCAAATAGTTAACCCCCAAACTGGGGTCAAAACACTATGAATGTATAGAAATAGACTTTTAAAGAAAAATATACATTTTTGAAGGAAAAATATAACCAAAAATATAGTTTTGAAGAAAAAAATTACCATAACATATTTTTGAAAAAAAAAAATTATTGCCATAATACATTTTTGAAGAAAAAAAATGTTACAAACAATACATTTTTAAATACCAAACTAGAAGACATCTTCAGTTTCTAAACTAAAAAATTAAAAATTCATCAAAATCTTACTAAATCAACCTTCTCACTATAACTGAACTTTTAAAAAATACCTTAAAATACTACCTTTTTGGTATTAAATAACCTACAGAGGTTGATATACCATTAAACAAAATACAAACTCAAACTCAACCTTCTTTGCCGATGACTATGCATTCAGTTTTCTTGTAGTATATCTTTAGTCTCTTCTTCTCGCTTTCCTTGATTAACTTCTGTAAGTTGTCTTGTAGTTTTCTCTCCGTCTCTGCTATCAGTACTGTGTCTACTAGTGTCTTATAGTTCCGATTGTGACCACTAATGATGAATCCTGGTAGGACTTCTAGTTCGCTCGGAATTGCTTCGCTGTAAATGTTGAAAAAATCCGGTGAGAAAATACATCCTTGTCTTACGCCCCTTTCCATTTTTGTATATCCGCTGAACTTATTTTCTGTCCATATGCAGGTAATTCGCTGCCAGTATAGGTTCTTGATTATTCTAATGTTTTTCCCGAATATTTCAAGGTTGCTAAGCAGCTCTTTGTGGTGGACTTTGTGGAACACTTTTGCGTAGCTTATAAAACATAGGTACACGTCCTTCTGCGTTTGTATTGCCCTTTTTGATAACATTCTGTGTATAAATACCGCGTTTCTTGTTCCAGTATTTTTATGGAAACAGCACTATTCTTGTCCTACCTCTGGCCGTACTCTATTTACCCAGAATTTGTATGAAGAGATTTTTTTATGTGGTCAGCATCTCTATTACAATACTGTCTGGTTGTCGCTATTCAATTTGGCCAGTACAACTTTCACTGCGGTTTTTAATAATTCAGATTCAAGTATTTATTCAGATTCAAGTATTTATTCAGATTCAAGTATTTATTCTTTCTCTATGCATATTTGTATTTTATGCATTTTGTTGATGAGCATGTCTTTTGTCTTGTTAATTCTCATTTTTTATGCATATCTCTTTTGCAGTATTTACATTATTCGGATTATTGTCCTCATCTTTGTTGCTATTTACACGGCATTTCGGCCTTTGTACGCTCTGTTGTAGGAATTTCGAACCGAACGCTTTATTACAATCGCTAGGGTATATCATCTCCATTCCTTGCATAAAGCTTCGATTGAAAGTTATCTCTCGCCTGGTATTGAACTCACAACTCTAAGAACCAAGTCAGGAACGAACCAACGTCTATATCCACTGGGCCATGTGTCCTTAAGAACAATAACAACTGAATTTTTGGGATTTATTAACCTAATGTCCAGTAACCTTTTTAGAGTTGTGAGTTCAATACCAGGCTACAACAGTGGTGAACAAGTAACTTGCAGCGTTAGAGGAATAATGACCTCCAATCGAGGCTTTATGCAAGGAATGAGGATTATATACCCCAGTGATTGTAATAAAGGGCTCGGTCTGAAATTTCTAGCACCTGAAGAAGGCCGGAGCGTACAACGGCCGAAACATCGTACAAATGGCAACAAAGATGAGAACAATAGTCCGAATAATGTAAATACTATCTCATCTCAAAAATATAGATAAATGCATATATCTTTTATTTGTCATACTCAATCTATGTATATTTGTCATTTTTAGCTTGTCTGCATATGTTCCGTATTTCTTTTTATTGTTTCATCTATTCTGTTCCATGAATTGGCATTGTTTTCTGTCTCCTTTGCACCATTTCAAGAATCATTTGTAATCTATTCATTTTTTTCTTCTACGTCCGTTTTCTTGTGATGATGTTGTATGCAGATGCCATTAGCTTTAAGCTTCTTTTAGCTTCTCTTAGTGTTTATGTTTCCAGTTTGTGCTTCGTATCTGTTCGTATGTTTTCCTGCAGCTTCGGATCTTTCAAGAGTCTATTTTATTGCCATCTGAGTTCTTTGTTAGTCTTTATTAATTTCCGAAGTGTAATTCTTAGTTTACACTAGCAGTACAGCCCGGCGTTGCTCGAGTGTAATGAAAGCTTTAAAACTAATCTACGGTCCTGGAGCCCAGACTTATTGGACGTTGGCATCAAAGACTAAAAAGCAGTAGTTGTTTCCAGTCAAATCGAAACCGTAGATTGAAAGAAAAATGAATGGTTGTAAGTCAAATAATGATTTCGGTATCGATATCAAATAAGTTTTCCATCTCAAACTGAATTTTGAAGGCTAAATAAGTCCTCTGAGTAAATGCTATCATAGCTGAGACTAAGAACTACAATTATACCTACTTAGAGCAAAATCCCGAAGCAAAAAAAAATAAATAATTAAATAAAAAGGCTGAAAACCTGATTTTGATCAGACCCGATAGATTATCGGAGTATCGATTTCCAATATCAGAGTCAAATAAGTCATCCAAGGATAAACTAACCTAAGTATGTCCATGAAAACATCGTACCCGTCGGGAGTAAAATTGGAGAAAATGAGCCATATTGATGGCTGAATATCGGTTTTTAATCAGATTCAATAGAATATCGGAGGTATCGATTTCCGATATCGTTTGAGACTAACAACTGCAATTTTACCAAGTTAGAGCAAATTCTGCCGCAAGAACCATGATAAAAAGGCTGAAATTCTTATCTTGATCAGACCTGATCGGATATCGATTTCTGATATCGGGGAGAAATCGGAAAAAATATGTAGCCCATGACCTGACCAGAAGCCCAAAGGATATTTGTGTGAAGTTTGGTGAGGATCGGATAAAAATTGTGGATTTTTTATAAAGAACAATCAGACAGACAGATAGACAGACACACAAACATCTTGCCTTTTCTATATCTAAACTTATATAATAAAGGGAACTTTGTCTGTGTGTGTGTGTGTATATGTGTGTGTGTGTATCCGTTACTTATAGACTCCGAAACGGCTAAACCGATTTCCTTGAAAATTTACACAGTTGCACTATAAGCGTCTGCGAGAGTTCTTAGCTAGGTTTTGTGTCGAGGTACCCCCGATAAATATCGAAAATCGAAAAAAATCGGCTTATAGAAGGAGTGGTCCGATTTTAATCAAATTTGATACACTCGTAGACAACGACATAAGAAACGAGATTAAGAAGTTTCAAGGTTGTAGTTCTTACAATAGTGCAGAAAATCGATAATATATATATATTTATTTATTTATTTATTTTTTTATAAGCGTTTCACCCCGAGCAAGGCATGTCACTACCACTACTGTGCAGGGGGCTACGTAGAGTGGAGAAAGGCTGATTAAATATAGGAAATGACAGAGGGTGGGTGATAGGCGGGTAAGGATACCGAGAATGAGGGTTGGGTAGATGAGAGTGTTGTGAGAATAGTTGGGAGTTAGTGTGATAGGAGGTGTCTATTGACCCTACATTTAAACACCTGGAGATTGTAACTGTCGGGAAAGCAGACTTGTGGAAGGGAGTTCCACAGGCGGGAAGCGCGAGAAAAGAAGCTGTTGGAGTAGAATTTACGGTTACATCTTATTTGTTTAACTGTAAAAGGGTGGGACCTAGTTGCTAATCTAGTATCTCGTGTAAATTCGTGCTTAGGCGGCACCAGTGATCTAAGCTCATCGGAGCAGAAGCCATGAAAGTACTTGTAGAAGAGGCACAGGGAAGCCACATCACGCCGGTGTGAGAGCGGCTGCAGCCGGTCTGCCAAGTCAGTATCAACCACGTTACAGATCCTCCTTTGTATTTTGTCAAGAAGCCCAAGGAGAGCAGCAGGGGCACCCGACCAGATATGGCAGCAATATTCAATACACGGGCGGATGGTAGATTTGTATATGTGCAGAATAGATTCAGGTGGGAAAAATTTCCGGGCCCTGCACAGGGAGCCCACTTTCATAGCAGCAGATTTGGCAATGGATTCAATATAGTCATTCCATTTGAGGTCCGCCGAGAGTGTAAGGCCAAGAGGCGTAGTATTTTACTCTCTGGGAGGCTAGCCTGTCCCATGCTAATGGGAGGTAGATGCGATTGTCTATGGTGATTAGTTGATAACAGCTTTGTTTTGGAGGCATTGAAATTTACCAACCATTTCCTACCCCAGGTCACTACGGATTGGAGGTCCCTTTCAAGTACGGCAGCGAGGTTCACTTTGTCGTCCAGACCTGGTTTCTGATCGATGCGGGAGTAGATTGTTGTGTCGTCGGCATACATGCCAACTTGGGATCTAATGGTGTCGGGGAGATCATTAATGTAGATCAGAAAGAGCGTGGGACCTAGGATAGAACCTTGAGGGACGCCCGCGTTCGTCTGGTAGTTTTGGGAGGCATGCCCATTTAATACCACCTTTAATGTGCGATTAGAGAGGAAAGACTGGATGAGGTCAAACAGATGTCCAGTTATCCCATAGCTCCGCAGTTTGCACAAGAGGCCAGCATGCCAGACCCTGTCGAATGCTTTGGAGATATCCAAGGCAACGGTTCGGGCTTCACCATTCTTGTCAAGTGCCTGGTATATGTATTCGGTAATGGTCGTTAGCATATCAGCAGTAGACCTGGTGAAGCGAAACCCATACTGTTTGTCAGAGAGAAGCCCGTTGGCCATAAGATGCTGAGTCACCTCGGCGTTGATAATGGCTTCGAAAACTTTGCCAAAGATTGGAAGGAGACTAATAGGACGATAATTGGCGGGGTCTGAGGGTTCGCCAGAATTCTTAAATATAGGTACTACGCAGGAAGACTTCCAACAGGCAGGAAAGCAGGAAGCAGATAGGCAGAGGTTATAGAGTTTAGAGAGGACAGAGGAGAGTTCTGGGGCACATTTCTTCAGTACTATGACTGGGATTCCGTCACCGCCGCTCGCTTTGTGAGGGTCAAGTTGCGCGATTATCTTGGCGACCAGCGAGGGTGTAATGTGGACGTTATTTAGTTGAGCCTTAGTTCTGGGTGGGAAGTCTGGTGTAGGTATTCCTAACGAGTCCATTGTCGAATTGGTTGAGAATCTACGGGCAAAGCATTCAGCCTTGTCAGCTGGGGAGGTGAGAACTTCAAATTCATTGATTAGTGGGGGTATTGAAGTCTTGTTCCTGCTGAGCACGCTTTTGCAGAGACGCCAGTAATCTTTGGAGCCAAACTTAGAGGATGCTATGCGTTGCCTAATTCTGGTAGCAAACGCACTCTTGGCTTCGTTCAGTACTTTTTTACATTTGTTCCGTGCTGAGGTGAAAAGGCGCCTGTTTTGGTTCGACGAGCAGCTTCGATAGAGCCGGAAGAAATGGTTCCAGTGAGCAATAGCGGCCGAACAAGCGGGTGAGAACCAGGGGGACGAATTTGGTTTTAGTTGGAATTTTCTGGCAGGGATAAAAGCATCGATGCCAGCCTTAACCCAAGAGGAGACTTCGGAGGCACAGTCTTCGACAGGAAGATCAAAGACGTTGTTCCAGGGGACGTCGCAGAGGAAGTCCCTGAACGAATCCCAGTCGGCTCTTTGGTAGCAGTATGATATTCTGCTGGTCTGGTTTTCTTGGGTAGAGTTAGTGTGGATTGATATGTTTACGGAGACTACGGCGTGGTCAGAGTTTCCGAGGGGGCAGAGTTGCCTGGTAGTGCAGGAGTCTGGGATGGAGGTAAAACAAAGGTCGAGTAAAGAGTCCCTTCCGTTAGGGTTTTTAGAGAAACGCGTGGGGAAGTCCACCACTTGCGTTAGAGCTTGGGCTATTGAAAAGTGCATGGTGTGGATCCCAGCAAGGTCGGTGGCTGAGCTTTCAAGCCACTTGGTGTGGTGGGCGTTAAAATCACCAAATATATAAAAGGCAAGATGTTTCTGTGTGTGTCTGTTTATCTGCCTGTATGTCTGTATTTTTTTCAGCCCTTTTATTTTAGTTTTTGCTTCGGGTTTGGCTCTAAGTAGGTGTAATTGTAGTTCTTAGTCTCAGCCATTTACTCAGAGGACTTATTTAGCCTTCAAAATTCAGTTTACGACGAAAAAAACTCATTTGATGTTGATACCAGGAAATCAAAATTTGACTTATATTCATTTATTTTTCTTTCAGTCTTTCAGTGTAAGTGAATGCAACGAATTCAACTGGAATTTGAACTCGGTTCTCCGATTTCTCGTTCTGAGCCGATATCCACTGTACCTTAACTCACATCCTGTCGTTATATATACGACTGTACCAGATATGTTGAAGGACCTTCCTATCATGTTAATCACAAGAATTATTTTAGATAACTGGCTGCACTCCAGAACGCATTTCTTCGTGTCTTGGTCTTGATCCTGTATATAATCCTGCCACCCGTGTATATAATCCTGCCGTCCGTGTATATAATCCTGCCACCCGTGTATATAATCCTGCCGTCCGTGTATATAATCCTGCCGTCCGTGTATATAATCCTGCCACCCGTGTATATAATCCTGCCGCCCGTGTATATAATCCTGCCACCCGTGTATATAATCCTGCCGTCCGTGTATATAATCCTGCCACCCGTGTATATAATCCTGCCGTCCGTGTATATAATCCTGCCACCCGTGTATATAATCCTGCCGTCCGTGTATATAATCCTGCCGTCCGTGTATATAATCCTGCCACCCGTGTATATAATCCTGCCGTCCGTGTATATATTCCTGCCACCCGTGTATATAATCCTGCCGTCCGTGTATATAATCCTGCCACCCGTGTATATAATCCTGCCGTCCGTGTATATAATTCTGCCACCCGTGTATATAATCCTGCCGTCCGTGTATATAATCCTGCCACCCGTGTATATAATCCTGCCGTCCGTGTATATAATTCTGCCACCCGTGTATATAATCCTGCCGTCCGTGTATATAATCCTGCCGTCCGTGTATATAATCCTGCCACCCGTGTATATAATCCTGCCGTCCGTGTATATAATCCTGACGTCCGTGTATATAATCCTGCCACCCGTGTATATAATCCTGCCGTCCGTGTATATAATCCTGCCACCCGTGTATATAATCCTGCCGTCCGTGTATATAATCCTGCCACCCGTGTATATAATCCTGCCGTCCGTGTATATAATCCTGCCACCCGTGTATATAATCCTGCCACCCGTGTATATAATCCTGCCGTCCGTGTATATAATCCTGCCGCCCGTGTATATAATCCTGCCGCCCGTGTATATAATCCTGCCGTCCGTGTATATAATCCTGCCACCCGTGTATATAATCCTGCCGTCCGTGTATATATTCCTGCCACCCGTGTATATAATCCTGCCGTCCGTGTATATAATCCTGCCACCCGTGTATATAATCCTGCCGTCCGTGTATATAATTCTGCCACCCGTGTATATAATCCTGCCGTCCGTGTATATAATCCTGCCACCCGTGTATATAATCCTGCCGTCCGTGTATATAATTCTGCCACCCGTGTATATAATCCTGCCGTCCGTGTATATAATCCTGCCGTTGTCACTGACAAAGTCTACGCTCAAATATAAATATTATAAACAATGATAACTTATCCTTCCATATATTTAGACAGGCAATGTTGTTACATTTGTTTTATTTTATTATTACTTGTTGTTAATCCCTTATAGCAGGGGTTTTCAAACTGTGGTCCGCGGACCACAGGGGGCCCGCAATGACAAGATAGGGAGTCCGTGATTAACTCATCACGTGAAACTCAAAGTAATTTAAATTTAATTTTGTTACATTTTGCATCAACATCCAGTATTAATTTATTTTAATTGAACACTTATGTCTAAAGTAAGCTTAAAACCAGTTTTTAGTACGTTAATGCAAAACACTAAGCTATTTTTAGTAAAAATTTATGTATACATTTCATAAGCGTTTATACTAGAAATACAAGAAAAAGTTTGAAAACTCCTGACTTATTGTATCCAATACGATTTTTGAGAAGGATTCTTTTATCCGTTTTATAACTTTCATTACAGTGTATTTTTATAATTATTTTATTTGATTATTTATTGCTATTAATCTTTTCTTGCATTTATGTTCTCCGTGAAGAATGAATTTCATACCATTTTTATTCTTCTCTCTTCCTTCGTTTATCGTTCTCTCCTTTCTTCATCCTTTTCTTTATCTTCTTTCTTTTTTTCTTCTACTTCTTGTCCTCCTCCTTTTTTAATCTTCTGTTTAATTTTATTTTCCTCCACTTCTCGTCGTCTTTCTTTTTTCTCTCCCTCTTTATATCATCCTCTTTTTCCTTCTTCATCTTTTTCTTCGTCGTCTTCTTTTTCTTCTTCTCCTCCTTCTTTTCTTTCTCTTCCTCTTTCTCTTACTCCGCCTTCTTTTTCTTCTGAGTGTCGTGTCCCTTCAGAACATGAATTTCAGAATTTCCTGTTCTTTGTCTTACATAGCTTTTGCAATATTGGGGTGTTATGGTAAAGTTATTTTCAGTAGACGTTATCAATAAAAGAATGAGAGTTAAATAAAAATGAGTAAAATGTCAGGAAAGTGAAAAAAAGGGCAAAATAAACAGGAAAGAAATATACAAACTAATACCGGAAATGAAGACCAAATAACGGAAATGAATAAATTAAAAAAAAATGAATGAAAATAATAACAGGAAGAAAATAATAAAGGGAAGAAAAAATATTGAAAACATAACCATAAAAACGAATAAATTCTTTGGAAATAAAAAAAAGAGAAAAATTTTGAAAAATAATAAAATAAATGAAACGGCACAGATTCAATGCACTTTATTTATTTTTAACTATAACTTCAGCTTCACCAGGTCTACCGCTGTTATGCTCACGACCATCACTGAGTATATGCACCAGACTATCGACAAGAACGGCAAAGCTCGAACTGTTGCCCTAGATATCTCCAAAACGTTTGACAGAGTCTGAATGCTGGCCTTCTGCGCAAGCTGTGAGCCTATGGTATAATAAAACAATTGTTTGAGCTAATCCAGTCATTCCTTTCAATTCGCACAATGAAGGTAATATTGAACGGACATGCCTTCCAATACTATCACACAAATTCGGGTGTCCCTCAAGGCTCTATTCTGGGTCCTACGCTTTTCCTGAACTTCATTAACGATCTCCCCGATGTAATAAGATTTCAACTATGCACATATGCTGACGACACTTCCGTTTGATCTCGCCTTGATCAAAAATCTGCCGAAGCTGACAAAGCAAACCGGGATGCTGAGATTGAAATGGTCCTTCAATCCATGGTGGTATAATTTACTAAGCGCGGCTTAGATGTGGCACAAGGCCGAAAGTATGGGGCACCCAGTGAGGATCGAACTCACTACTTAATTGCAATAGTGCTAGCGAGACAAACTTGCTAACCATTACACCACCTTGAGGTGCCCCTCCAATCCATGGTGGACTGGAGTAAGAAATGGCTCGTGAATTTTAATACTTCCAAAATGAAGCTGCTATCTATTAACCATCACAGACAATTGCTCCTACTCCCATTAGATTGGATCAAGCTAGTCTCCCTTAAAGCAAAACACTGCGCCTCCTCGGGTTAACTCTCACAACAGACTTCAAGTGGAATGACTATATCGAATACATAGCTAAATCTGCTGCTAAAAAGGTTGGTTCTCTGTGTAGAGCCATGAAGTTTTCCCGCCCGAAACCATACTGCACATATATTAATCTACCATCCGCCCGCGTATTGAATACTGCTGCCATATCTGGTTGGATGCCCCTGCTAACCACTCAGGGGTCCTTGACAAAATCCAACGGAGAATCTGTAATTTGATCGAACCCGACTTGGCAGCTCAGATACAGTCACTTTCTCGCCGGCGCAACGAGGCTTCCCTGTGTCACTTCTACATATACTTTCACGGCTTCTTCTCCGATGAACTTAGCTCACTGGTGCCCCCTATATATGAATTTATTCGAGCCACCACACCACTCTCATCAGTATAATCATCCTTTACTTGTCCACTTCCTGACACCCCCTATAACCTGACAGTCTTTGTCATAATTTTCTTCCCAAGTAACCCCTGCAACCCAGTGGCAGTAAACTACCTTGCTTCTGGCGATATGATAAAACATATTTGTCTATATTCTGATATGAAGTAGTATTTACATTATTTACATTATTCAGACCCCTGTCCTCATCTTTGCTGTCATGTTGCTGAAGGAATGAGAATGATATACCCCAGTGATCGTAATAAAGGGTTCGGTTCGAAATTCCTAGCAGCTGAAGAAGGCCGGAGTGTACAACGGCCGAAACGCCGTAAACATGGCAATAAAGATGAGGATAATTGTCTGAATAATGAAAATAGAGTAATTATATTATCTCTTTTCATCCATGAATAAAGTGGTACCATATCGCGGGTGTGGAGATTCACCTGCTGGGAGAGTAAAGAAAATTTACCTTCCCGTGTAATCCTAATGCAGGAATGGAAGTTCAATAAAAAATGAAGAAAAAATGAAGAAAAACGGCTAAATAAGAAAGAAAGAAATGTACAAACAAATAGCGTAAATGGAGAACAAGAAAAAGGAAGAAGTTTAATAAATTTTGAAAAACACGAATGAAAATAGAAAGAAGGAAGGAGGAAGTAAATGAAAAACTTGAAAATATAAATGAATTTATTTTGAAAAAAAATGTAATTAAAAGGAACAATATTTTAAATAAAATTATGGAATAAAATCGAGAACTGATAAAACAAAAAGAGAAAATATCTAAAGAAAAAATAGCAAAGAAAAGTAAAAAAAGGGAAAGATAAGAAAGAAGAAAATAGAAAGGAGACGAAAGAAAAACAGAAAAAGAAGAAATGAATGAAAGAAAATTAAAACAAAGAATTAAAACAAAAAAGTTAAAAGAAAAAAATTAAAATAAAGAAACGAAAGAAAGAAAAGAAAATAGAATATATACACTCCTGATCAAAAATTTAAGACCACTTAAAAATATTTAAAAAGAATGTTTTTCTTTTTACAGATATTAAACTCCTACCACTTAAGGTTATCGATACTACAATTTAAAAGGTTATGGAAACAAAAAGCTACATTCCAAACATTTTATTTAGAAATTTACATTTTTATCAAATGAGGCGATTTACGCATGATCAAACTGATAAGACCAGGGGTATAAATTGTTAGATCTATGGTAATTCCAATGTTTTTAGTTCAGTTAGAGATTAGCAATCACTGCGTAAAGGTGTTCCCATGCCTAAAGCAAGCAAACTTACCAATACTGAGCGTTCTCGAATTCTGGAATTCCATAAGCAAGGTTTGTCACAACGGGCGATCGCAGCTAAGGTAAATCGCAGTAAAACTGTGATTTGCAACTTCTAAAGAACAGTGAGAATTATGGAAAAGCAAAATCCTCTGGTAGGCCCCCAAAAATTTCTCCTGCATTGAGTAAGAGAATAAGACGGGTTGTTATGAAAGAGAGGGGACTTTCTTCTAGTCAAATTAAGGCAGTCACAGATGCTGATTGCAATCCCGTAACCATCAGACGACACTTACGACAAAAAGGCATGGTAAATAAAAAGCGTAAACAAATTCCTCGGCTGCTTCCACGTCACAAGGTGGACCGCTTAAAGTTTGGTTGTGAATACCAAACATGGGACGTTGAGAAGTGGAAGAAAGAATTCAAATCTAGATGGTCCTGATGGCTTCCAACGATATTGACATAACAAAAACATGCCTCCTGAAATTTTCTCCACACGTCAGAGTGGTGGAGGGTCCCTAATGGTATGGGGTGCCTTTTCTTACAGAGGGACGATGGAGCTCCAGGTGGTGCAGGGTTGTCAAACAGCAGCTGGTTATGTTAGCATGCTACAAAAAGCATCATTGATGATGGAGGGCCATCATTTGTGTGTGGATGGATGGTTATTCCAACAGAATAATGCTGCAATCAACGCTGCAAGACAGACCTTGACCTTTCTACAAGAAAATGGAGTCCATCTCTTGGGACATCCTGCATGCTCACCAGACTTGAACCCAATTGAAAATGTTTGAGGATGGATGACAAGAGATGTTTATCGAAATGGCAAACAATATTCAACAAAAAATGAACTTCGTGAAGCCATTTTCAGAAGCTGGAGCAATATCCCCCGCACCTTAATGGAAACGCTTATTTCTAGCATGCCCGACAGAATATTTGAAGTCATCAAAAGCAGTGGAGGTAGAACTCATTATTAAATTTGCTTGTTGAATGTTTTCATACACTTTTTGTACAATTTCGTACAATTTTTGTAAAATGTTTGGCATATAGCTTTTTGCTTCCATAACCTTTTAGATTGTATTATTGGTAACCTTAAGTGGGAGGAGTTTAAAATCTATCCGTAAAAAAATATTTCTTTTTAAAGATTTTTAAGTGGTTTTAAAATTTTGATCAGGAGTGTATAAAACCAAAAATTGAAGGTAAAAAAGAAAAACACAAACCAAAAGAAGAATGAGAATATACTGAAAATAAGAAATAAAATGCAAACTATGAGAGAATTGAGAGAAAAAAAAGAGAAAAAGAATAACGAAAAAGAAAAACAAACAAAATGAAGAAAAGCATAGAATTCTCCAGCCTAGAAGAAAAAGGTAATGGAGAATAACACGAAAATAAAAATATTAAAGAAAAAAATGAAAAAAGAAAAAAAGAGAAAAGAAGAAGAAACAAATAAACAAAATGAAGAAAAAGAGAGAATACTTCAGCATAGAAGAAAAAGCTAATGAAAAAAAACACGAAAATAAAAATATCAAAGAAAAAAAAGATAAAAGAAAAAGAAAAAGAAAAAAAAGAGAAAAGTAATAAAAAAAGAAAAAGAAACAAACAAAATAAATAAAAGGAGAGAATTCTTCAGCTTAGAAAAAAAAGCTTATGAAAAAAATAACACGAAAATAGAAATATTAAAGAAAAAAAGAACGAAAAATGACATGAAAAAGAAAACAATCGAAAGTTGAATATAAAAGCTAAGTAAAACAATAAAGAAAACGAATAAAATACCTGAATAATAATAAAAAAAATAATAAATAATAATAAAAATTTGCTGAAAGAAAAAATAACCGAAGGAAAATAAAATTGAAATGAGCGAAAGATAAAACAGACGTTAAAAAGAAAAAGCAAATGAAAACGGGAAGAGAAAAATGGCGAGAAAGAAGACGGAAAAGAAAGAAAAAAATACAATGAAAAAAAAAAGGAAACATATCTTCAGCCTTCTGTTCTCAAAAAAAAAATAAAAAAATAAAGGGCCGATGTGAATATTGACCTTATTTTGCTTTGCTTCTTTTCTAAATGTCAGACTCAATGGAAACAGCGTTTGGATTTTAAGCAGTATAAATTCCTCTTCCAATATGGCATGTCCCATTACTAATATAAAGTTAAAGAAACAAAAAAAAATATCTAATTTTCCTTCTCCCATTCTCATCGTTCCAAATGTCACCTTCTGTGATCATCAATGAAGCTAAACCACGTAAATGTTTATAAATCTACATCCATATATATATATATATATATATATATATATATATATATATATATATATCACATTATAATTTGTTTTGCCTCAGCTGTCGAAATTCTTGTGATCTGTTAAAACCATCGGAAAACCAAATAAATAAAACTTTATCTCAAGTTTGATTGTCACATTTTAACCTATACCCTTATACGTAATTTCTTTGCTAGGTTAACGAGCTAGTTTTGCAAATCATCTAATAAGTAGGCTTCTCACTAGGTGCCATGCGCGTGTAACCTTGTACACGGCTAGCAGTAAATTCTCATATGTATACACAGTGTTTCGTAATGATTAGTGAGTTAGCTTAGCAAATCCTTACTTTGTAATCTGACCATCCTTATGTTGATTTACTAAGCGCCGCTTAGATGTGGTACAAGGCCGAAAGTATGGGGTACCCAATAAGAATCGAACTCACTATCCGACCATCCTTATGTGACCCATATGTGCGCTTGTGTCAGACTTAGCTAGCTTACATTATTTACATTGTTCGGACTGTTGTCCTCATCTTTATTGCCATGCTTACGACGTTTCGGCCATTGTACGCTCTGGCCTTCTTCAGGTAGCAGGAATTTTGAACTGAACCCTTTATTTCGATCAGTGGGTTATATCGTTTCCATTCAAGTACACATAGACCAGCGGATATAGATATTGGTTTGTTCCAGTAACTTGGCCCAAAGAAATTTGAGTTCAATACCAGGTTACAGCAGTAGCGAACAAATAACTTAAAAAATTAAGTTAAAGGGAGATAGCTACATGGCTACTGGAAGTGGCATCAGACATGGAATAAGAATGATTATTAAAACCGTTATTAAGGGAACTAGAAGATCTACAAGAATTTATTATCAGCGGACATAATGTTAGCAGCATAGATAATGCTGATGACGCTGTAACTATGGCAGGCTCAGAAGAAAAACAAGAAACTCATGTAGGGTAGATAATAGAAGAAAGTGAGAAGAAAAGACTACCTATTATCTATAACAACAAAGAATGTACACTATCGGTTAAAGGTTCGGGATAATCGTCTGGTTTTCGCGTGTTTTATTCAAAATAATTTGCTTGCCCTCTTCGGGCTAGGGAGAGTTGCTCTTCCTGAAGGATTTCATAAATGTTATACAAATAAGTTAGTGAGTAAATTGACGTTGTATAATAATAATAATAATAATAATAATAATAATAATAATAATAATAATAACGTATCTTTGAAGATCTTCAACAAAAAAAGGATCTTGAAGTGGAAATCTAAAAAAAGTGGCACATCAGTAATACCAGTTGTGGTCGGTGCACTCGGTTTTGGCTGGAAAAGATTATGATAGACTGATTAAAGAGGTCCTTGGTAGCCCACACTCTAAAGAAATACAAAAAATATTCTTAAAAGTACAACTCAAACTTTACTAAGGGCTTCATCAATGTAAAATGTATGTGTTATTGGGCTGTCTTATTTTTATATATATTATTTCTTATGTGTTCAGTGAAAATGCCAGGATGACATTTCCGACATAGGTTTCTGGTTGTGCCCCGGCAGAAAATGTATAATGGAGGGTGGGGAACAAAAAAAAATCCACTCTCAAAACAGTTCATAATTGTGCTTGGTCTGCCGAAGAAAAATTAGAGAGAATTTTTTATCAGAAAAAGAGAAGCTATGCTAATGATTCTTTCCTCCCTGTCTGGCGTGGCCAATCAGAAAAATTGCTCGGTGAATAAAGGCTGTTGCTTTTTTTTTTTTTTTGCTTAATGGGGCGGGGAGAGAATTTTCTGAGTTTAGTGAGCGAAAGTGCGTTTTCGCTGTTGCGAGGAGAAAGGTTGGATTTCTGACCTCGTTTTTATTACGATGTTGCCTGCTGGACTGTTCACACCAGATTTACGATTGAGTTTAGTGTTGGCACACGGACCCCGTCCGTGTTACTACGTTGCCTGCTATACTGTTCACACCAGATCTACCATTAAACTTAGTGTTGGTACACGTAATTTTTTTTTTTACGTTTCTATTGAAAGAAATTCGAAGGACTTCTACTACTAATAGTAACAATAAATTAACCTATTACTGCATAATGTTTTCTCTTGTGCTTACTCTACCATGCTGGTTAAGTATATCTTAAAATCTATCGTCCATGGTCATTAACAAGATCGAACCAGTGTGTCAATGTGATATGACCATAAGCCGTTCATGACACGCGATAACGGCACCTGCTATTCTCAAGTATTCACCCATGTAGATACTGATCAGGTTCGACCTTGATTAACTTCGGTGATCGTAGTAAATCTAGTGTTTCAAAATGATGTCTTTAATCCTTTTATGCCACCCGTGCATCCACCCTTTCAGTATTTTCAATTGATCATCCATGTTGGTACTGACCAGGTTCAACATTGCTTAACTTCGATAATCGTACACTAACTGGTGATTATGACCGTAAGCCCTATTAACTATAAAAAAGCGGTGCCTTGAGGTGTTGCAATGGTTAACAAACTTGGCTCGATAGATCAGTTAACCCTGAGTATGTATACAATACACACACACATATGTGTATATATACTCAGTTAACTTGTGAATACTGAGTGTGTGTATATATATATATATATATATATATATATGAATTGTTTGAACATTATTTTTTTTTATCGATACTCGTATTTATGTAGATATTGTTTTTGATTAAACAGTATTATATATTTATATCTACCGGCCTGATTACTTAAGATAAATTTTAATTATGAAAATGTGTCATTCGGCAGAATTTAAACCTGCGACCCCTATCCACATAGGGGAAGCTACCATGTGATCTGGCACGTCTTACACCTCTCGACTACGAATGACTGATGGTATTACACTGAGTATGTGTATATATATATATATATATATATATATATATATATGGTAGACTTTGAAAAACAGTAGCTAATTTAGCATATACGCATCGTTCATTCAGCAATGAATTAGAACACTCTCAGTTATTGGGTGTGTATAATGATATACACGCTAAAACGTCTGCCTCCTTCTACCGAGCGTCCATTTCGGTCGGGTTTCAGATCTGTTTGCGGATCTCTCTCATTTATATATATATATATATATATATATATATATATATATACTCAGTGTAATACCAGTCAACTTGTAAAAAGTTCCGGGTCAGCAATCACTGAACACTTGATAAATAGCAGAGATAGTGCGAATGGGTTTTGTGTGGACCAGTAGTGGAGTCACTATATATCAACGATAGGGGCCCCGTCCCTCTGTAAACAGAGAGATTGTGTGATTTAGTACCTGCCCTCACTCTTTACCCTCCGTCATGAATCATCTTCAGTTTTAATATTTTAAACATTGAAGAATTAAAAAAGCCCCAGTTGACCCTGACGAAAAACACGATGGAAACCGGTCGGTCATTTTCGTGGTTTTCATTTTTTATTCCATCATTGAAAAATGCTTGTAAGGATGAAATTAACTTTATTTCTTGCTGTGATAAAATTTTGTACTTATAATTTATATATATATATATATATATATATATATATATATATATATATCGGCCTGAATATTTTTGAGAAATTCTGTTAGGAAAGTGTGTCAAAAACAACACAGGTGAAGCCGTCAATTAATTTAACGTGTCTCAGTCCGTTCGATCACGAAGCCGAAACTAGTCGAATACAGTCTAACCAAAGCCTTATAACCACAAATAGACTGTGAAAACATTAAGACTAAAATAACACGTGTCAAACATAAAAATAATATATATAAAAGAATTAAATTGTTTTAAGACACATCTGTACTTATTGCCAGTAATGTAATTCGCTCTAGGTAGATGAGATGACGAAGCATAAGATCTTGTCTTTCTCTTGTATTACTTTAAAGATTGTAAACCATGTTCGGTGCCAGCGGCATAAGTTAAATAATTCCAGCTGGATTCGTTGCATTAATTTACGCACAAATAATCTTGGGAAAGGCATTAATATCTCGCTTCTCCCTCCAGCTATTGGTTAAATAGTAGGATAGGCTGGGTTCTAAAGCCTTGGTTGGCAACCATTCTAATGTAAAAAGTAATGACAATCTACTGCGGGAAAATCCTCTACCTAGTCAGTTATGTCTCTTTCGAGACATGATCACCTAAGCGTGTATCCCTAATGGCACTTAACTGACACTGAATATAACAGTTGGATACATAAGTAAAGATTATACTGGGCATAAAGCTGGGGATCGGTAAAGTAACAAACTGATCCCCCACTAATTACTAAATAAAATAATATAATCCATCTCTTATTCCTCTAGCAATGGGTTAAATAGCAGGACAGGTTGGATTCTATAGTCTTGCTTGGCAACCAGTCTACCGCTGAAAGTAATAGTAACCTACTGCGAGAAAATGTTCTTCCTAGTCAGTCATGTTTTTTCGAGACATGATCGGCCAAGCGTGTATCCCGTATGGCACTTATCTGCGTGACTCGCAAATACTCTTGTATTGAATGTCATGAATCCATCTTTACCACCCCCCCCCCCCAATTCTTGGTTAAACAGCATTACAAACTGGGTCCTATAGCGTTGGTCTATTGCAGAGAGAAATGGCAGTCTTCAGCGAGCAAATCTTCTGGCTAGTCAGTCATGAAGCGATCGAGACATGATCGCCCAAGCGTGGATTATGTTGGGCACTTAACTGAAACCGTACTTGGTAGGATGGGAGACAGGTTATGTATTCAAGCCCCCCCCCCAAAAAAAAATATTGTCAGTGACCGCAATCGACTAGACAAATATTTGAACTTGGTTTAGCGATTCCATTTTACGCGCTGATAACCATTACTCTACGAGTACACCCGAATTTTACAACCTAGCCCTTTTACAAGATATCTTGTGGCGCACTTGGTAAAAGCAAAAAACTAGAAATATCTTCCCTGTGAGACATTTCCTGATTATTTTTCTTTATCGCTCTCCCCATCTTTTCTACCCCCCCCCACTATTCTTCTCGTATGGTTCTCTCCGTTATAAACCTGCCCCCCGCTCTCTCTCTCTCGCTAGTTCTCTTAATTTCTCACTCTTTATTTATTCAAACTTTTCATACACAGTGCTGTCTTTTCTCGCCCTCCCTTATCTGCAAGATTTTTCTATTATTAAAATGGATTTTTGACGATTATTCCATTATAGACGTAATGGCCAATTTTGTATAATATATTAATTCGAATTTTGGAAGTATATTTAAATAATTCAAGATATTATTCTCTCTTTACATTTCGATCGTTAGATTCACGACCATAAAACCAGTTAGTTTTGTTTAACTCTGTGGATTATTTAATGCCAAAAAAGGTGGTGTTTCAAAGTATTTTTTTTTAATGTTCGGTTATAGTGAAAAGGTTGATATAGTCAGATTTTAATGAATTTTTTTTGTTTTTTTAAAAAACTGAAAATGTTTTCTAGTTTTGTATTAAAAAATGTTTTGCTGAAATTATTTTTTCCTTAAAAATGTTATGGTAATAATTTTGTCCTTCAGAAATGTATATTTTTCTATAAAAGTTTATTTTTTATGTATATATTTCTATAAGAGTATTTATATAGTTGCATATTATTTCGGTTTGATTTGGTGTGTTTTACAGCATATCTTTAATGGGGTTGGGCACATCGGCGTGGTGTAATGGTTAGCAAGCTTGTCTCGCTAAAACCTATTACATCATCAATGGGGTATTTAATGCCAACAAGATTTTTACAATAGATTTATATTGTAGTGCTTGTAATATTTTTTTCCTTCAAAAATGTATTGCTGAAATTTTACTATTAGAGTTTATTTTTATACTTTCATAGTGTTTAGACCCCAGTTTAGGGGGTAATTTTTTTGCCCATAGCTGCGATCCTAACAGGTGCTACTAATCCGGGTCAGAGTGGACCTGGGAACGGTAGCAATTAAGAGATGGTTCCATGCTCCTCACAACCTCTCAGTCAAAGGCCTTGCTGCCGGAAAAAAAAAAACAGTTTGTAATCCAACTTTATCTTCAAAATTGGTATCACAATATAACATCTGAAGAATTTTAAGAACTTCGAGTTTGTGACTGGATTGCCAAATATTTCTTAATATATAGATCTTCCCTAATATGAGACAGCTTTAAAGAAAAATAAAGACAGATTAATCAAGAACTTCTACTGGCAGTAAACCGTCTACATACGAACAGGAAACGAGTTCATCAGCTATCAGTCAGTTAAGTGCCATACGTGATACACGCTTTGAGCGATCATGTCTCTTTCGAGACATGATTGACTAAGCAGGAGATTAACCCGCAGTAAGTTGCCATTGCTTTCTGCGGTAGACTGGTTGCCAGCCAAGGCTATAGAACCCAATCTGTTTTATTATTTGACTCTTAGCTAGAGGGGGAAGAGATGTATTATATTATTAAGTAGTAATTAGTGGAGGATCAGTTCATAACAATATAAAACTGACCCCCTACTTTATGACCAGGAGAAGCCTTAATCATAATTCCAACTATTATATTCAATCAGTCAGTTAAGTGCTTATTCGTGATACACGCTTTTGAGACATGATTGACTGAGCAGAAGATTAACCCGCAGTAGGTTGCCATTGCTTTCTGCGGTAGACTGGTTGCCAGCTAACACTATAAAATCCAACCTGTCCTATTATTTAACCCATAAAAGGAGGGAAGAGACGGATTAATACCTTTCCCAGGGGTATTTGTGCGTAAGTCAACTGGAATTCGAACTCAGCACTCGGTCTGAGTCGATACCCACTGCACCACAAGACACATACAGGTGTAAGACCACTCGGTCTGAGTCGATACCCACTGCACCACAAGACACATACAGGTGTAAGACCACTCGGTCTGAGTCGATACCCACTGCACCACAAGACACATACAGGTGTAAGACCACTCGGTCTGAGTCGATACCCACTGCACCACAAGACACATACAGGTGTAAGACCACTCGGTCTGAGTCGATACCCACTGCACCACAAGGCACATACAGGTGTAAGACCACTCGGTCTGAGTCGATACCCACTGCACCACAAGACACATACAGGTGTAAGACCACTCGGTCTGAGTCGATACCCACTGCACCACAAGACACATACAGGTGTAAGACCACTCGGTCTGAGTCGATACCCACTGCACCACAAGACACATACAGGTGTAAGACCACTCGGTCTGAGTCGATACCCACTGCACCACAAGACACATACAGGTGTCAGACCACTCGGTCTGAGTCGATACCCACTGCACCACAAGACACATACAGGTGTCAGACCACTCGGTCTGAGTCGATACCCACTGCACCACAAGACACATACAGGTGTAAGACCACTCGGTCTGAGTCGATACCCACTGCACCACAAGACACATACAGGTGTAAGACAAGGATGTATTTTTTACTGGGTCTTTTCAATTTGTACAGCGAGACAATTCTGAGAGCCCTTGAAGTCACGCCAGGAATCATCATTGGCGGCCACAGCGTGAACAATATAAGATATGCAGATGATACAATGCTGATAGCAGAACCCGGAAAGGAAACTACAAGACCTCCTACAGAAGGTAACTGAAGAGGACAATAAAAGAGTGTTCGTGAAGAGGGAAGATAGGGATTTGTGTTGTATTTAATTTTTTTAAAGATTGGGTGTAGTAGGTAGGCAGAAATTGAAAGGCACTTTTATATGCAAGAAAATAACAGAACTACATCTAGCGAGATCAACCGTAAAACAGTGAGAGCTGCCTGGCAATCTAGTAGCACTAAGAAAGAAAGCCCATGCGAACAATTATAATGAAAATAGTTGTAGAAACGACAGAAGATCGGAAATTGCCTGAATTTGAGATGCCAATTCTCCAGCTAACGAATAACACGAGATATACACGAGACTTCAGGCATTTTAAAACTTTGGGGAAAAAAAGGATACAGTTTAGACGTAATAGTAAAGATAAAATGGTGGTAAAATTGAATAAGAATTATTTAAGACTTGAAAATTTTATTGGCATTAAATACCCCATTGATAATATAGAATTTTTTAAGCACCGCTTAAATTGGGCACAAAGCCGAAAGTATGGGCTATGCAGAGAGAATTGAAATCACTATTCAGTTGTAATAGGTTTTAGCGAAACAAGCTTGCTAACCATTACACCAAGCCGAGGTGCCCAACCCCATTAAAGATATGCTGTAAAACACACCAAATCAAACCCAAATAATATGCGAATATAAAAATACTCTTTTATCGAAATATATACATACAAATAGATTTTTTATAGAAAAACATACATTTTTGAAGGACAAATTTTGCCAACAATACATCTTTGAAGAAAAAATTACCATAACACATTCTTTGAAGGAAAAATTACAAAACTAGAAAACATTTTCAGTTTTCTAAAATTAAAGAAAGAATAAAAACAAAATATATTACATTAAATCTTGACTAAGTCAGCTTTCGCAATATAACCGAACATTTAAAAAAAATACCTTGAAACTCCACCATTTTAGCATTAAATAATCCACAGAGTTAAACAAAACTCAAACTAATTGGTTTTGTTGTCCAGATTCTAACGACCGAGATGTAAAGAGAGAATAATATCTTGAATTATTTAAATATACTTCCAAAATTCGAATTAATGCCATTACGTCTATAATGAAATCATCGTCAAAAATCCATTTTAATAATAGAAAAGGCATGCATAAATGCAAAGTCAATACTCATCTACTAACCACTGGACTCTAGCTCTCTCCCCACCCTCGTATATCCTTCCCTTTCTCTCCACCTATGTATCTGTCATCGCACCTGCTTTCTCAGCTTTCTATTGCTCCTTTCTAACTAGTTTGTACTCCTCACTCTTTTCTAATTAATCTTTTTACAGTTATGTAGCCCCCTGCACATCAGTGGCATTTCCGCCTTGCTCGGGGTGAAATGATTAAAAAGAAAAAAAAAGATAATGGAGGACGAGAAAAAAAAGGAATTCCGTGTATGAAAAGTTTGAATAAATAGAGAGAGAGAGGTGGAGGTGGAGGCGTATAACGGGAAGAACCATACGAGAGGAATAGTGTGTGGGGGTAGAAAAGTGGGGGAGAGGGATAAAGAAAAAATAAGAAACGTCGAGCCCTGTTAGTACAGAAAAGCGACCGCTCGGAAATACCAGGTGATTTAGGCTTGGAGGTGAGTGTGGTGTAAGGTATAATAACTCAGAATTCTTACCCGGAAAGCCGTATTCCGATTCCAGTTTTGTTCATTATGGTCCTTACGCGCAAATATCCCGCATCCACCCACAAAAAATATCTAAAAAATAATTTTGTTGCAATTTAATAATATTTCTGGCTTTAAATAACCTGCAAGGAGTTGATAAGCCGTAGAGAATTAATGAAATAATCAAGTAAATATTAATTAGCTACACAGGGACATCTTTTAGATTGATTTACATTCTCTGCAATATAAGTTTATAGAAATTACTGCGGCCACAAAGTGAGGGATTTGTTTATAGATTGCTTGTAAAATAGAATTGGTCAGTTATTTATATCCATATGATAATTACTTGTTTGTTTATCAAATTCTGATTAGGTATAAATCTAACTCTTCTCTCCCCTAGGCATGGATTAATTAGTAAGAATTGTGTCACTAAACCATTATTATCTAAAAAAAAAAAAAAGCTTTCAATATGAATAAATTTTCTGGCTTCAAAGGGTTCATAAACCGTAAAAAAAATTGATCACTCTTTAGGACTGGAGAGTCATCCAAATAAAAGTTATTTTTCTATGTTGATATCCGTAGATCTGGTACAAGAACAAAAGAATAGATTAACTAGCGAAGATCGAACTTACTTCTAAGTCGTAATTGTTGTTTTTTAACATCTTTTCAACTAACGACCCTTTGGATAGAAAGTCATATTCAACGCCCACTGTCAAATAACGTTTTGAATATTATCAGTCAGTCAAGTGTCATGCGTGATACACGCTTGGGCGATCATGTCTCGAATGAGACATAACTGACTGGGCAAAAAATTATCCCGCAGTAGGTTGCCATTACTTTCTGCGGTAGACTGGTTTTTTTTTTGTTTTTGTTTTTTAAGGCGGTAACGCCACTGATACGCAGGGGGCTACGTAAGAGTGAAAATATTGGAAAAGAGAAAGCCGAAACCCCCATCCTAAACAGGGAACAAGGGATGAGCCTATTCACCTGTTCAATAGACGTGGGTGAAGTGTGAACCGGTCGATAGTTTAGTCTATCTTCTCCAATTGAAAAAAAAAAAGAAAAGAGTAAAAAGATTGGAAAAGAGAAAGCCGGAAACCACATCCTAAACAGGGAACAAGGGATGAGCCTTTTCACCTGTTCAATAGACGTGGGTGGAGTGTGAACCGGGCGATAGTTTAGTCTATATACTCCAATTGAAAAAAAAAGAAGAGTGAAAGGATAAAGCCGGAAACCACATCCTAAACGGGGAACAAGGGATAAGCTTCTTCAATAGACGTGGTTGCCAGCCAAGGCTAGAGAAGCCAATCTGTCCTGCAATTTAACCTATAACTGGAGGGAATAGACGGATTAATACCTTACCTAAGGGTATTTGCGCGTAAATGAATGCAATGAATATCAACTGGCATTCGAACTCAGCACTCCGATTTCTCGTTCGCGAGCAGATATCCACTGCACCACAACGCACATCCCGAAATAGTGACTATTATACTGAATTCATAATTCATATAAAAATACCAATTAGGTATTAGCAAAAAAAAAAAATATATATATATATATATTTTTACATTTCTGCTATAAAAGCCAATGATTAAAATAAACTTATTTGATAGCTTATCTCAATATTTTCAATGCCATGATCGGCTTTGATGCTGACTGGCTAAGGCTCTTACTCTAGGTACATTTGTTAGCTTATACTCAATATTTTTAATGCGATGGTTGTCTTTGCTGCTTAGTGGCTTAGTTTCAGACTTTGGTTTTTATGCTGCTTCGAAATTATCGTTGATCTCGGTGTGTAATGTGCAAGCATTTTCTTTGTTTACTAAGAAGCAGTTATTGCTTCGAAACTACAATCATATAGGATATGGGAAAAGCAATAAAAACATGTTTGCTAGATTCTACCATTTTTTGTACATTTCAAAAACTTTTTTTTGTAGCCAATATTGAATAATTTGTGAAAATCTGAAGAAAAGAAAATTGCATAAATGTCCACCGCCATCCAAATTAAATAAAAACTTTCCGTGTCCCCTCACCAAAAAGTTTTAACGAGAAAAGTTTGCTAACATTTACACCACATATCAGTCATTTAAGTGCCATACATGATACACGCTTGGGCGACCATGTCTCGAAAGAGACATGACTGACTGGGCAGAAGATTATCCCGCAGTAGGTTGCCATTGCTTTCTGCGGTGGACTGTTTGCCATCGCAGACTACAGAACCCAATCTGTCCTGTTATTTAACACATAACTGGAGGGAAGAGACGGATTAACACTTTTCCGAAGAGTATTTGCGCGTAAGTGAATGCAATGAATTCAAATGGAATTCGAACTCGACTCCCCGATTTCTTGTTCCGAGATTATATCCACTGCACCGCAACGCACACCACGTATAAGTGTCCAAACTCCGCTAATCGTGTTTGATGATAAACGTTTTACAACTCACTCGTTCCTGCCTAGCCATCTCAACTTTCCCACGGACTTGAAGTGGCTTCCTTCCGTCTTTTCTATTTTCTATTGCCATGGCAACTGCTCTGACTAGTCTGGTGCCCTAACTACATGAATTTAAGCGTGTGCGACTAGATTGGCATATAGGTCCCACCTGTTTACTGTTGAAATAGCTAAATGCAACCACTACTTCTACTCCCGCAGTTTCTTTTCTCGCACTTCCCGTCTATGGAATTCATTTCTATTTTCTTACTTCCTTGATAACTAAACACTTCAAAAATTTAAATTCAACTTCAGTCGCCATCTCTTATCTTCTTGAAGATAAAAGATGGCGATTGAAGTTGAATCTATTCCCTCCAGTTATGGGTTAAATTGCAGGACATCTTTTGTCCTTTCCTCAATCCTCGCCATGCCCAGTATTTTCGCTCACTTTCACACCGTGTGATCCTCTGTATACTAGTGGCCATTCTCGTCTTTCATACAGCGAAATTATTTTAAAAAAGTTTCCGGATTCAGAAAAAATTTACGGGCCAAACATTCGAATGGTAATCTCAACTGTTTGCTATGGATTCATTTCGAGAGAACTTTTTTTTTTTATAGTTTTATTGGATCTCATATATTTGATGGAGTCATTTTAACTCTGATAATTACGATTGGTTGATTTATTTCTTTTTTACGTTTTATCAACCTTTTGCACGGTATTTAAAGCCAGAAAATATATTTAGATTGCAAGAATGTTTTTTGGAAATGAAAATGATTTACTGACGCAAGTCCTACTAATTAACTTATAGCTGGGGGAGAAAACGTGGATCTCAAAGTTATTTGAGGGTAAGTGAATATAATGAACCCGACTGGAACTGGAACATGGCTCTTTGATTTCCAATTCCGAGCTGATTCGATAAACTGGGAAGCTTGCTGTTTTCGCATTGGTAAAAAAAAATGTCACGTAGTATGCTTACACCTATGTCCATGTTAAATGCGATTTGATGATATCTTCAAGATAAGTGTTTAGTTTTATATTTAACAAAAAAGAATATCTCAGGATGGTATATACAACTGTTTAGTTTTTTTGTTTTTTTTAGCTTTAGTTTTATAACTGATAAAAATGGGTGTATAGCAGAGAGTACCTGATATATATATTTCCCGTTTTTTTCAAATGCTTCCATTTTCGTAATATTTCATCACTGATGTTATTAATGTTGCAATTAATATTAATAGTTCGGTCTTCCTTCACGTCAACATCGTTAGCAATAACAACGGCAAGCATTTATTATGAAGGTTTCAGGAAACCAAACAAAACAAAATTTGTTGACAGATACAGAGATAATTGATTGAAACAGACGAACAGCATCATCCAATACATCTGGACTGATGTCGATTAATACAGCGATTTCTAACATGTATGTGCCACTGTGTAGCAGTGTGCAGCGGGGACTTTGCAGGTGTGACACCGAGCTCGCGGTATTACCAACAAATATGAATATAAAATTTTAAAGTCTATCCTTTAGCAACAGCAAGATAATTGAAGTTTATGTTTCTGAACTTTTCAGTAAGATCTTAAGAAAATTCGTTTTGAAATTTGTAAAATTTATCCTTAATGAATTGATGATGTGTTTTGATATTTTTTTCGTATAACCAGCTTTATGAAAAAATTGAGCGAACTGCAATCCAGGTTATCATAATTTAACAAGTGTTAGCTTGGATGATGGGCAAATATATATATATATATATATATATATATATATATATATATATACAGAAATTATAGCATGGATATGTTATAATATCACTACAAATGTAGCGATTTTGTTCCGACACTTGTGTTTTGTCAAGTGATGTGTTTTATGTCAAATTGAATGGTTTTAAAAGGTTAAAAACAAGCAAAACCCCTTTGATCAGGGAGGCAACGTGGACCAATCAAAGTAAAGCAACTTCTAATTTAGAGAATATGTGAGCAGACTTAAAAATAATTTTGGGGGGGTATTAGTATTAATATTTGATTAAATTGAGATCAGCATTATTAATTAACTATTAGATCTACTTTATTATTGTTGCGAAATTTTAAAATAAATTTCTAAGTTTAACAATTTATTAGATTTAGAAAGTTATTCATATATTAAACTAGGAAAAGAAAGAACGTATACATAAATAAACCTACAAACATCCACACATGGAAAAATAGACGAGTATATTCACAAACAATGACAAACAGACACATATACAGATTAATATACCCACGCATATATACTTACACAAATTACAAAATTTAGCTTTTATCGACTTGTCAATTTGTCTGTTAAATTTTAAAGCTCTATTTGTACACAGACTAAATTGCTACATATTGGATACAGTCAAGGCGAATTCGTAACGTGACCAGCCTTGAATGAATGAGGTCGGGACAGACACAATCATATTTCAATGCATGAACATATAAACAGAATTAGATATATACTTGCGCAAATACACAAACTAAGAACAAAAATGTACACGACTAAAAACTCCACAGATCGCAAAAAATATATAACCACATAGATGGAAATACACGAAACCTCTGGCATCAAACTAGGTAGATACACAATACATAAATCAAATGCGTATGCATAGGTAAAACTTTACACGTATACATATATATGCTAAGCCCTATATATATATATATATATATATATATATATATATAGAGAGAGAGAGAGATAAGACATCCACATACAAGCTTGTTTCGCTGTATCACAGCTCATCAGTGTGGCTTGACACATCCACTTGCTTCTGGCCGGGATCGAAACTTGACCGATTTGGAGTAGTCGGAGTCGCTACACACCTAAGCCATAGGTGCATGAAACTAGATAAAGGAAATTTTAATGTGTTGTATATAAGCAATGTATACATACGGCAGTCACCGAGAGAACTCAATTCATTTCTGAGAGTAATGCATATTTTCAGCGGACCTCAAATGGAATGACTATATCGAATCCATTGCTAAATCCGCTGCTATGAAAGTCGGTTCTCTGTGTAGGGCCCGGAAGTTTTTTCTGTCTAAATCTATCCTGCACATATATAAATCTACCATCTTCCCGTGCATTGAATACTGCTGCCATATCTGGTCGGGTGCCCCTGCTGTTCTCCTCGGGCTTCTCGATAAGGTTCAGAGGAGGGTCTGTAATGTGATAGATACGGACTTGGCAGACCGCCTGCAGTCTCTTTCCCACCGGCGCGACGTGGCTTCCCTGTGTCTCTTCTATAAATACTTTCACGGCTTCTGCTCCGATGAACTTAGATCACTGGTGCCCCCTAAATACGAATTTGCACGAGATACTAGATTAGCAACTAGATCCCACCCTTTTACAGTGAAACCGATAAAATGCAGCCGCAACTTCTACTCCAACAGTTTCTTTCCTCGCACTTCCCGACTGTGGAATTCCCTTCCACACGATTGCTTCCCCGACGGCTACAATCTCCAGGAGTTTAAATGTAAGGTCAATAGACACCTCCTAACACACTAACCTGCTCCCATTCTATCAAACACTCTTCCCATCTGCCCAACCATCATCCTAGGTATCCTTACTCATCTGTCACCTTCCTCCTGACATTCCCTATGTCTAAACACTCCTTCTCTTTACCTTCCCCTATGTAGCCCCATGCGCAATAGTGGCAGTGGAATGCCTTGCTTGGGGTGAGATGATTAAAAAAATATATATATATATTGCAGAAGTGGAAAGATTTTACTTTTAAAAGACATTGAGAGTCAGATTTCTAATGTAACAGAAAATCTCGGAAGTGATTTGGACTTTAATGTTCAATTTATGGCGAAACAAGAACATTGTAATCTCGAATTCAATTCTTTGACAGAGTACTACAGACTATCAAAGTAAGGAGTACCAATAAAGAACGACAATCTAAATGTCGTTAGAATTGCTCTGTAATCTCGAAATTCTCATATAATAGTGAATGCTGAACAAAGCATCAGAAAATGGACCCGGATATAAGAGAGTTGCCGGGATCGGATACAGGTTATCTTATATCCGGGTTTCTCTTATATCAGGGTTTGGTCTATTTTATATACATTACCACAGGCTCTAATTTGGTATCAGAGAAGATCTCTCTTATATCTTAATTTCTCTTATATACGGATCTCTTATATCAGGGTTATACTTAGGGACTCGAGACAGCATCACACAATTCAATATCGCAAGTGCTGTTATATTCCTTTCAGAGAGAAGATCTGAGGTTCTTTTAAGGCTTAGAAGAGAGGTTGGATTGCTGTGTACATTCCAAAAAGAATTATTTTGAAATAGTGTGCTGGCCAAATTTAAATAACATAAGAAATATAAAATCTTTCTTTTTTTTTTTTAATCATATCACCCCGAGCAAGGCGGTAACGCCACTGATGTGCAGGGGGCTACGTAAGAGTGAAAAGATTGGAAAAGAGAAAGCCGGAAACCACATCCTAAACAGGAAACAAGGAATGAGCCTCTTCACCCGTTCAGTAGACGTGGGTGGAGTTTAGTCTATCTACTGGAGTTAAAAATATTCGCATTGGATATTGTTGCCATATCTGATCTGGTGCTCCTGTTAATCATCTATACCCAAAGAAGGATATGATAGCGGCGAGGAAGGTCGGGTCAGAAAGTTTTTCGCGTCAGAATCTACTTTGCATATTTGTAACTACCATCCGTCCGTGCGCTGAATACCGTTGCCATATCTAGTCGGGTGCTCCTGCTATTGATCTTGAGGTTCTTGACAAAATCCAAAATGATATCCAATGTAATCGATCCTGACTTAGCATCTCGACTTCAGCCACTTTCTCACCGACGTGATGTGGCTTCCCTTTGTCTTTTCTACAAGTATATTCATGACAACTGCTCTGACGAACACTTTTTCTCGGTTCCCCGACTACATATATTTACTCGTGCTACTTGGTCCCACCCTTTTACCGCCGAAATAGTTAAATGTAACCGTCTCTTCTACTCTAACAGTTTATTTTCTCGCATTTCCCGTTTATTGAATTCCCTTCCGTTTGCTTGCTTACCTGAGAGCTACAATCATCAAAAGTTTAAATGCAACATCAGTCGAACTGAGATGTCCTAAGACCGGGCTACCCGGTGAACAGTTCCTGAAAATAATCACGAAAAGCCTCAAATATGCTTACGTTTGTTGTCACGGTCCGCTCATGCGGCACGCAATATGTCTTTTGGTAGCATTTCTCAGTTCTTCTGCACGCAATTCATCGGCCATATTCGTTGTCTCATTCTTTTTAACTTAGCCATAACAATGAGAGCTTGATCCTTCTTGATAAGCAAGGAGGTCTTGCTCCATTCTAGTTATGGCTACGTCCCCACTAGCACGGGATTTGATAACCCGATCAACTTTTGCTTCTACTGTCGTTTATGCGTCTAACCTAGATAGAGTCGACGGCTTTATTTAGCAGCAAGCGACCTAATTTTAGATTTTAAAGAATCCTACTACTTATTCCCAACCACAGTCCCCATCAATTCCGGATGTATAATTAGTTTCAACTGGTCCTGGAAATCTTGCTCATCAAACAATGAACAGTTCAATTTCCAGTTACCAGCTAATTTAACCTTAGGCTTTTCTAAGCTTACACGAACCCAGACAAGCCTATGATCCGGGTAAACTATAGAATGGAAAATTGGACAACCTAAGAGCCCTACATCGACTCTTAACTCGGTTGAGGTAGCTAGCACGCACCACCATTACCTAGCTGCCCCTATTAGTCCAAGTCCACACTAAATACCGAGGGTGCTCATTTCTGCATGTATCGACAAGATCGAATTTGTCGATAAATTCCCTAAATGGACTCACATCCGGGTTGTTAGTACCCGATCTTTCCCTTACGCGATCTATAGTCTAGGACGGCATTCCAATCTCCCGCTATCACTACCCGACGGGATACCAAAAACGCCTCGATTTGCCGAAACAAAGCCGACCGTTCCGCATGGTCATTGGGCGCATAAAGCTCAATGAGACGAAAAGACTTACCCTTTATATTAACATCCAGAACACAAAGTCTGCCCGCCGGATCTGCGAAGACTAGAGTATACGACGCATCCAAAGACTTGCTCATTAGCCAGGAAACACCTTTCGAGCGTCGATGAAAACATGCTGAATAGAAGGCAAACCTACCAGTATATATTCACGGTCGGGTGTTGAAAAACGGGACTCCTGTATACAACATACATCACACAGAGACCTTAGATAACAGTATGTCCTACATGAAAAAACTTTTTTTTTTATTATTCTTTAGGGTTTAACTAAAAAACGTCAGTAATCAAATCACTGGGTCTTTAGTAGAGCGACAAATTTTGCGTGACCACTTGTCCACCACAAAGACCGACAATATTCGCTTTTCGAACCTCTGTAATTCTTTTGGGTTCCAAAATTTCATCTTTTAATTATACAACTTTGAGGGGACTTCCAGCAGGAGGGTGACTTCTCGGCTGTCTTCCTTTCTGGTGCTTCTTGCACATTTTCTGGCGCTTCTTATTCGGGGAATCCGTCTTCGAGGAAGACCCAAAGAAGTCTCTCCTCACAGGCAGACCCCTGTCGGCTATCATTAGAGTAGGGGGAACTTATTTTTATATATTTCTTGTGAAATATTTAAATATGTGGAAGGAAAAGGTAGAAAAATACGTCACGAGGGCGTTGGGGTGAATATGTAATAAATTAAAAAATAACAAGAGGGAGGAAAAAAATTATAAAGATTTACCACAAGAAAAAAATGTACATGTTAACAAATTATATATATATATATATATATATATATATATATATATATATATATATATATATATATAATAAACCCACTTATAACAGAGGAGGTGCTGAAAATACAAGTAATACCAAAATTTCAAAAATACGATATATAACAATAGAAAATAAATACAATAAACCCACCTATAACAGAAGAGATAAAAAAATACAGGCAATACAAAATTTCACCTAGTTAAACTAGGAATAATACTTTGAAACATATGAAAAAATCTTAAAAGTTTACAAAAAGAAATTTAAATAAATCAAATTAACCTAAAACGGCAGGAAAGCAACCTCGCCAAAGCTTAACAGAAAAATAAACTTGAAATAAAAGTTACAAAAAAGAAAAAAAAATTAAAACAGCAAAAAACTAAAAAGCTACCTCATAAAAGGTTAAAATAAACTTGAATTTAAAGTTATAAAGAAAGAAAAAATTAAAAAGTTTGAATCAGTCTGGGACGGCAAAAAAGAAACTCGTACGAGGTCAAGGAAAATTAAACTTTAAAATAAAAGTTAGAAGAGAAATAAAAAGAAGTACTAGCCTAAAATGGCAAGAAGTAACCTCGTAAATGTTAGTGACAACTAAACTTTAATAAAAAGTACAATAAAAGAAAAAGGAAAGAATTGGCCTAAACGAAAGTAAAGATTAACCTCGTTAAAATAAAAGTTGTAAAGGAACAAATAAAAACACGGAAATGAAAATAGGAAAGAACGATTTGAAAAATAAAATAAAATACGAAAGTTGCCTAAAAGGCTTGTTTCAGTAAATGGAAGAAATAGAGGAAGGGTCTGAAAAAAAATTAACAAGAAATAAAATTCAAATATAACCAACAATTGGTCACTGAAAACGAAAAATTATAAAAATAAAATAGACGTACTAGTCTCCTAAGACGTAATAAAAACAAATATGGCGTCAAAAGCCAGGTTAATAATGAAATCAAATATAAAACTGAGAACAGAAAACGAAAGAAAAGTAAATTAAAATTAAATATGAAAAAAAAACAAACAATAAAATAAAATGTAAATAAATAGAAAATTTATTAGTACAGTTAAAAAAGTCTATTGAAAAAAACAAAGTCCAACGTTCAGAGCGAAAAAATATGTCAAGTAAGGTATGTGCGTTGTAGTGCAGTGGATATCGACTCTGAAAGACAAATCGGGGAGCCGAGTTCGAACTCCAGATGAATTCCTTGCATTCACTTACGCACAAAAGGTATTAATCCGTTTCTTCCTTCCAGTTATGGGTTAAATATATAGGATAGATTGGGTTCTATAGCCTTGACGAGCAAGTAGTCTACCGCAAAAATACACTTGGGCAATGGCAACCTACTGCGGGATAATCTTCTGCTCAGTCAGTCATGTCTCTTTCGAGACATGATCGCCTAAGCGTGTATCACGTATGGCACTCAAAATCGGTCGGTATCAAGGATGCTCACGGTACTTACCACCTTCCCACCAAGGCGGATGTGACACAAGCTTGATTAAAGTGGGGCCTCTGAGCCCGTAGACCCAGCTTAAGGCTGTGTCGGGCTCTTGATTTTTTGCCCCAAACGTGACTCTGCTCTTCGACGGAGCCTCGTTTAGTTCCCCTCTCCCTAATAGTGTCCACGTATTTAACAGGATAGAAACATTCCATTCCTGTATATAGGTAGGCATACATTATAATTTTAACACCTCCAAAGACAAAACTGCTCTGCATTAATCATCTGAGAGACCCGTATTTGCTTTCCATCAGGATGGCTGATGCTAACCTCCATGAGAGTGACTCGTTGAATCTTCTCGGGTTAATGTTCTCAACTGACATGAAGTGGAAAGTCTATATTGAATCAATTACTAGGCTTGCTACTGAGAAATTTCGTTCATACTGAACAATATTTCTCTTCAGAATCTATCGTACATAAGTATAAGGCTTACGGTCTATCACATTGAATACACCGGTTCTCGCTCGATCACCGAAGTTAAACAACGTTGAGCCTGGTCAGTACTTAGATGGGTGACCGCTTGGGAATAACAGGTTTAGTGACGTTTAGTGACGGATGTGCGTTGTGGTGCAGTGGATATCGGCTCGAAAAGAGAAATCGGTGAGCCGAGTTCGAATTCCAGTTGAATACCCTGCATTCACTTAAGTACTGGTATCCTTAGGAAAGGTATTAATCCGTCCCTTCCCTCCAGTTATGGATTAAATAACAAGGGTAGTACTTGGGGACCCTGCCCTTAAAAACAAATCCCAATGAATCTTGATACTCGAAAAGAAAAAAGTATTACTAGACACAAAACTTATATAAAAACAATAATAAATTGTTGAAAGAAAAAGGTAGTACCAACAATAAACAAATAAAATTTAGTTGGCAATAAATGACCCGCCGAGGTGTTGATTTGCCATAAAAACAAAACAACCAACCAACCAACATATTTATAAGAGCATGTTTAGAATAATGCTACCATTTATTGTTCGGTGCTCTATTAATCATCTGAGTGACCACTTTCTGCCTTCCATAAGTATGGCTGATGCTAACCTCCAGAATAGTGAATCGTTGCGCCTTCTCGGGCTAAAGTTCTCATCTTACATGAAGTGGAATAATAAATAATTTCTTATCTGTTTATAAAATTCTGTTTAGTCATGAATCCACCTCTTTTCAATACTGATTAGCTACATAGGCGTGTCTTTCAGATTCACTTCCTCTTCTTCTATGTGTCGTATGCGTTTAGGATGTGGGTGATTATGGCCCTCCACATCTCCCTATCCCTTGTTACCCCTCCCAAACCCTGCTTTCCTGTCCATTTGCTCAAGCCCATAAATCTAGAATATAAATGTTTAGAAACTACCGTGGCCACAAAGTGAGTGATCGGTCCATATATTGATTATAATATAAAATTGATCCCCCAGTTTATATCCACGTTATAATTTTTTATTTGTTTATCAAATTCTAATTAGGCCTCTTCTCAATACTGATTACCTACACAGGCATATCTTTCAGATTTATTTACATTCTCTAGAATATAAATGTGTAGAAACTACTGTGACCACAAAGTGAGTGATGAGTTTATATATAGATTGTAATATATAATTGATCCCCCACTTTATACCCACATGACAATTTCTTGTTTTATATTCTATCAAATTCTGATTAGATATTAAGTTTTATTCACTCATCTAAGTGTTATTTATTAAAACTTGTCTATATTTCTGAGATGAAGTATCGCAACTATTAATGGGAGGCTGACTTCATCATAACCCTACCACCTGACAAATGCAGCACGACTGTAGAGATGGACAAAAACGAATATGGAGGAAAACTGTTTACTCTTCTTTCATTGAATATTTTATTCTTCTTCTTCCTTTCACCTAATCATCTCTGACTGCCATCATCATGGCTGATGCTAGCCTCCAGGATAGTAAGTAACTCGTTGCGCCTTCTCGGATTAACATTCTCGACTGACATGAAGTGGAAAGATTATATTGAATATTGCTAGGTAAGCTTCTGAGAAATTTGATTCATGCTAAATAATATTTCTCTTCAAAATCTATCTTAATATGTATAAGAGCATGCTTGGATTATTGTTACCATTTATTGTCCGATGCTCTATTAATCATCTGAGAGACATCTTTCTGCCTTCCATAAGTATGGCTGATGCTAACCTCCAGGAGAGTGACTCATTGAGCCTTCTCGGGCTAACGTTCTCAGCCGACATAAAGTGTAAAAATTTATATCAAATCCATTGCTAGGTCTGCTGCTAAGAATAGCTACAATCTCAAAAACATTTTAATGCAACGTCAATTTGCTATCTTCTATTTTCTTGAATCCCATTCATCTTTCATCCTTTCTTCAATGCCCTCTGTACCCAGTTGTTTTTTTCACTGTAACCCCTTGCGTGGTCGTAGGGGTCCCGCCTTGCTTGGGGTGAAATGATTATATAAAAAAAGAAAAAGAAAAAAGAAAGTTGTTTCACTGTGTCGTGCTTGACAATTCTTTTTCTCCAGTATCTATCTAAACTTATTTATAAATGGAACTTTGTCTCTGTGTGTGTGTGTCCGTTACCTATAGACTCCGAAACGGCTGAACTGATTTTCTTTAAAATTTGCACAGTTGTACTATAAACGTCTGCGAGTGTTTTTAGCTAGGTTTTGTGTGGGATAAATATCGAAAATCGATAATCGAAAAAATCGGGTTATGGAAGGATTGGTCCGATTTTAATCAAATTTTATACACTCATAGACAAAGACATAAGAAGCGCTATTCAGAAGTTTCAAGATTTCAGTTCTGACAATAGTGCAGACAATCGATAATATATATATATAAGGCAAGATGTGTGTGTGTGTGTGTGTGTGTGTGTGTGTGTGTGTGTGTGTTTATCTGTCTGTGTGTCCCTTATACAAATCCACAATTTTTATCCGATTGTCACCAAACTTCACACATATATTCTTTAGGCTTAATCTGAGCTCCAGGACCATGGATTAGTTTTAAAGCTTTCATTACACCCGAGCAACGCCGAGCTATACTGCTAGTCTAACATATTTATAAGTCTGTGATTCGTCCATGATTTGAATATTTCTCCCACATATGCTACGGTTTTCCTGTTATATATTTAGAGCTCTTTGACAAAAATCTAAAGAAGAATCAGCAATATTATTGATCCTGACCTGACATCTCGTCTTCAGTCACTTTCCCACCGCCGTAAAATTGTTTGCCTGTGCCTTAACTAAAGACACTCTCATGATAATTGTTCCGGTGAGTTCACCGCGATGGTACCTAAACTGGCAACCAGGTCTCATCAATTTTAAGGTGATAAACTAAACCATAAGTTTTAAGCTAAAATTTTCTTCTCTTTTCACTTTTTGTTTGTGAAACTCTCTTCCGACTTTTTGATTCTAAGGTCAACTTTGATCTTCAAATATATGAATGCAATGCTAATCGTTATCTTCTGCCTCTTAATTCTTGTTCTTTTATTGTCCTCTCTCCTTAATAGTAGCTTTTCTCATATTCTCTAACTCTGTAACCTCTTGCGTCTTATTGGCTTTATTTCCTTCCTTAAAGTGAAATATAAAAATTTAAATGCAATGTCAATCGTTATCTTCTGTCTTCGTAATTCTAGTTCTTTATTGTCCTCTCTCCTTAATAGTAGCTTTTCTCATATTCTCTGACTCTGTAACCTCTTGCGTCTTATTGGCTTTATTTCCTTCCTTTGAGTGAAATATAAAAATTTAAATGCAATGTCAATCGTTATGCTCTGTCTTCTTAATTCTAGTTCTTTATTGGCCTCTCTCCTTAATAGTAGCTTTTCTCATATTCTCTAACTCTGTAACCTCTTGCGTCTTATTGGCTTTATTTCCTTCCTTTGAGTGAAATATAAAAATTTAAATGCAATGTCAATCGTTATGCTCTGTCTTCTTAATTCTAGTTCTTTATTGGCCTCTCTCCTTAATAGTAGCTTTTCTCATATTCTCTAACTCTGTAACCTCTTGCGTCTTATTGGCTTTATTTCCTTCCTTTGAGTGAAATATAAAAATTTAAATGCAATGTCAATCGTTATGCTCTGTCTTCTTAATTCTTTTTCTTTTATTGTCTTCTATCGTTATTAGTAATAGTTTGTCATATTCTCTAACACTCATTAACCGCATGCATCTTAGTGGCTTTATTGCCTTGGCTGAGATGAAATGATAAAAAATAATGCAACATTCTGCTTCTTACCTACAGATGTTTTTCATAATGTCTTAAATATTAAACGATTAAGTAGATTCATTTCACTTCCCTGAAACCTGCTCTCCAGACTGGTTTGAATTAAGTGTTGTTCTTCTTCTATACTGGCTGTCAACCAAGGCAGTATATCTTACTGTTTACACATAGCTGAGACAAAAAGAGATGGATTCATACTTTTTTAAGGGTATTAGCACGTGAGTGCAATGAACTCGACTTGATTTCGAATTCGGCTATCCGATTCCTCGGTCAGCTATTCACCATTCCTTCAGAAATCCACACTGCTTCTTTTCACAACATACAAAATACAGTTGAAGGTGTGGAGTGCTATAAACCCATTTGTCATAAAATGGCAGTAGAGCGTGGGCTCTCTTGCCTTGGTTGGCAGACAGTCTAGCAGAACAACTTAAATATCGCAGCAGGAACGTACGCCAATTTCTCTCCCAAGTGTCAATACCCAGTTAAAGTTGTGCAGATGATCTATACAACAAGGCCCATCATCTTGGATGGCAACCAGACTGGATGAAGAAAAATCAACTTCCGAAGATTGGAGAAGTTAGAGAGAAGCAATTCCAATATCTGCCAGAGATCACTCATAGCAATACACAGTTTATAGATATTAAAGAAAACTGTAGTCATAATCACCCACATCCTGAAGGGATATTATTCTTAAGGAAGGCAATTACGTTTCGTTACAAATACTCAGAGTGCTTTTTGTACGTATCTCGTCCTTTTGTCAATACACAAGCCATAAATAACAAAGCTTTTATTTATTTATCTATTTATTATAAAAGCATGGATTACCGATTCTGTTGGTACAGAAAAACTGTCACTTAATGAAGATAAATAGGGCTTAAAGACAATGTTTAGACGATATTGCCTCAACAGTTTTTTGCAACGGATAACTTCATATTGCTTAAAAAAAACAGAGAAAAGAGAATCCATTGACGCTTACAAGAAGTAAACAAAACACAATCGCCTTCACTCATTCAAGAACGTGTATCAACGTGTTCAAAATACTATAAACATTTTCTCACTCGGCTGAACACTTGAGTACGTGATGTAATGGATAGCTGCCCGGAATGAGAAATTGGATGTCAGAGTTCGAAATCCAATCAAATTCGTTGCAGTTACTTATGCCCTGTGAAAGATAGTCCTTCTCAGTAGTAGAACAGGGTGTACTCTGCAGCTTTGCTTGGCAATCTGTTTAGAAGAACGACCCTGAAATCGAACCCCTTCACGAAGCATCTATTAAATAGCTAAGGAAAAAATCGTGGGCTTCCTATTGACACTAAGATCCTTATTTTTGATTAACGCTTGTCTGTATACCATTAGTCTATTGTGTTCATAAGCATTATTTTCACCCTCATAAAGCAAATAGAAATAGCAAAATATGAGTCTAACAAACTTGTACTTGTGGCGACATTTACCCTAAACAGGTTGGGCCAACTTCTTCCCCCAAAAAGGTTTCATGGGAATTTTTGGCTCTACAAGCGACCCCCAACCTCATGTGGTGTGAGGAATTTTCCGCAGTAGGTTGCCAACTCGTACTGCGGTAGACTGGTTGCCAACCAAAGATACAGAATCCAGTCTGTGTTTTTATTTACTTATAGCTGGATTCTTACAGTGGTATCTAAATAAACTAAAAATTACATTAACAACGAAGAAATCAGTACGAGACTATTCTGTTCCTGACCTGGCATATAAGGTTCGTAACTTAACTTCCCTGTGTCTTTTCTGTAAATAATTTCATGATCAATGTTCTGGCGAACTATCCTCGAGGTTACCTAGACTCTAAGAATTTAAGCGTAGTACTAGATTTTCGGGTAGTTCTCATCGTTTTACAGTCAAAATGATTAGATGTAACCGTAAGTTCTATGCTAACAGTTTCTTCTATCGCACTTCTCACTTGGGGAATCCGTTTTCTTATGTTCAAGTCAAGTTTGATGTTCATAAATTGAAATGAAATATCAGGCGTTATCTTCTGTTTTCTTAATTTCTGTTTTTTGGATGTTCCCTCTCCTTAATTATATTTTTTCTTCTCATATTATTATAAGTCCTATGCCAACAGCTTCTTCTTTTGCTTCTAGAACTCTCTTCCGGCCTTTTTTTTTTCAATAAAACTTTGATCTTCGAAGATGTAAATGCAAAATCAATCGTTATCTTTTGTCTTTTTAATTCCTTTTATTTTGTTATTTTCTCTCTTTAATAATGTTTTCTTCTTCTCATATTATTATAAGTTCTATGCTAACAGTTTCTTTTCTTGTTTGTGGAACTCACTTTAGGCTTCTTGCTTCCCAGTCAAGTTCGATCTTCAAAAATTTAAATGCAATGTTAATCGTTATTTACTGTCTTCTTGATACGTCTGTTTCACACTCCACCCACGTCTATTGAACAGGTGAAGAGGCTCATCCCATGTTTCCTGTTTAGGATGCGGTTTCCGGTTTCCGGTTTTCTTTTTTCCAATCTTCTCACTTTTTTTTTTCAATTGGAGTAGATAGACTAAACTATCGCCTGGTTCACACTCCACCCACGTCTATTGAACAGGTGAAGAGGCTCATCCCTTGTTCTCTGTTTAGGATGTGGTTTCGGGCTTTCTCTTTTCCAATCTTTTCACTATTACGTAGCCCTCTGCACATCAGTGGCGTTACCGCCTTGCTCGGGGTGATACGATTAAAAAAAAAACCTCCACTTTTATTTTTCTCTCTCCTCAATTATGTTTTCTTCTTCTCATATTATTATAAGTCCTATCCAAACAGTTTCTTCTCTCGCTTGTGAAACTCTATTCCGGCTTCTTGCTTTTTAGTCAATTTTGATCTTCAAAAATTGAAATGCAATGACAATCGTTGTTTACTGTGTCCTTAATTTCTTTTTAATTAAAGAGTTGTGAGTTCAATACCAGGCCTCAGCAGTTGTAAACAAGTAACTTACAGGGTTAGAGGGAGATAACACATAACTACCAGAAGAGACACTACAACGCAAGAAATGGAGTTCATATACCCCACTGATTGTAATAAAGTGTTGGATCTGAAAGTCCTAGCACCTGAAGAAGGCCGGAGCGTACAGTGGCTGAAACGTCGTACAAATGGCAACAAAAATGAGGACAATAGTCCGAATAATGTAAATACTGTAAACACTACCTCATTTCAGAAATATAGACAAATTCTTAATTTCTGGCCTTTTATTGTTCTCTCTCCTCATTAATGTTTATCTATCACAGTAAGTTCCATCCTATACAAGGCCCGGGAGCCACTCGAAGTAGCGGGTTAAGTTAAGGGGTAGTTTACATGGATAGGAAAAGAAGATAACGAGTAACTGGATTTAAACAGGTCAAGATTGTAGTGTTCAAGAAAATATTCTCCTAGGAGTCTTTACCACAGAATAGTGGTTTGTGGGAAGAAGCTGTTTCAATAGAACTTACTAATCAACGATTGAACACTGAGGAATGTGAGTGGTTTGTTAAAATGTAAGTATCATGGCAGGTCCTAGCCGTGATGGTTAGATCTGGTTGAACCAAGGAATATTGTTCGTCAGAGCACTTTCTATGGTAATAGCGATAGAGTTTGTCTCTTATCTTTTCACACTCAGTAGCCTCCTACTGTTAGCGGTATGGTTACTTTGCTTGGGGTGAAATAAATAAAAAAGATGTCTGTTCGTTTATCTAGTATTAAGTACCGGACATTTTCGTCACGAATAGCGAAAACACTTGAAACAACTAACATATTCTTTTGATAATGTAATGAACAAAACAAGTTTTAGATTTTAAAAAAATAAAATGCTAACTCATTGATTTTCTTAGAAATAAACGAATTTTCTTGAATTTACAAACTTTGCTTAACACAGAAAAACTTGCGAAATTTAACACCTCGATGCGAAATATTTGTTGTCCAATGGAAAGGCCTGAATCACACCCGGAAGTGAATTCCCAGTTGACCTTCTGGAGCTCCCACAAACGATGTAAAAGAATGAACGAGACGACTGTCATCAGAAAGAAATGAGACGAGCATAATGAACACGTCCGTTGACAATTATCAAGCGATCGCTATTATTATTATTATTTCTCTCTTTCTCTCTCACTTCCTTCTTCTTAATCGTTCACCTCTCACCCCCTTCCTTTTCAAGTTACCCTGAGCAATAACTTCAAAGACACACCTACTCAAAGATAACGCTCACACATACGTACACTCATACGTTTCTACTTACGTACACATAAACGTTCACCTCTCACCCCCTTCCTTTTCAAGTTACCCTGAGCAATAACTTCAAAGACACACCTACTCAAAGATAACGCTCACACATACGTACACTCATACGTTTCTACTTACGTACACATAAACTCACTCTTGCAAGGACTATTATGAAGATCTCAAAGAAATCTTGATACCCTTAACCTTTTAATACTATTTCTCTTGGAACCTTTAACTTCTATGAATTCGTGTTATTCTTTTCCATTAATAAATTTCTCTTTAAACATACAAAAGGTATACTTTTATTCTTCCACAAATCAGCACATTCCAATCTCCAACCTTGTGATGATAACGATTAATCCTAAGTTGTAGGAAGTCCGGTTATTTTGCACACAAGGCCAATTCAATAAAGATTAATCATCTCCGTATAGCTTCAATAACACAGGATGAACGGTTTATAGGAAAAGGAACAACTCGGGGCGCCAAACGAACTGGATATTCCAAAATGATGGGAAATGTGACACCGAAATCCGAAGGAACGTTAGGAGAGCAAAAGATGCCTTCCAAAAGCTAAGCAAAGTAGTAATAAACAGGAAAGATTCGTTAGAAACAAAGAAAAGTGTTCTGAACTGCTTTGTAGTATCGGCCCTTCTATATAGTTACTGAACTATCCTTCCACAGATGAAGAAGAGGTTTGAGGAACCAGAAATGTGGTTATACAGAAGGATGCTGAAAATACCATGGTCGAAACATGTGACTAAGTAGAATGAAAACACTTATACTTCGAATAAAAAAATACATTTTAATTTCTAGAACATATCAGAAAAGAGGACTGGGTGAATTTGACACTCACAGGAAATATTGAAAACAAGTGGGACAAACGAAAGTAGCGAGTCTTGTGCATATGGATGGCAGCACATAGAATAGAAAGGATAGTAAAGATTGAATATTCCATAAAGACACAAAGGATAGGAAGTTGTGGAGAGCCATGCTCGGCTATCTATCGATCTTGTATTAATAGAGGATAGAAAAAGTATTAAGAGAGTATGCAAAAGACAAAATTTACTAAGATCTGCTAAGGATAGGAAGTTGTGATGTGCTGTGTTCAGCTATCTAACGATCTTGTGTAAATGGATGACAGAAACAGGATTAAGAAGAATAGCACAGAGAAAATTTATTAAGATCTACAAAGGATAGAAAGCTGTGGAGGGCTGTGTTCACCTATCTAACGATCTTGTGTAAATGGATGACAGAAACAGGATTAAGAAGAATAGCACAGAGAAAATTTATTAAGATCTACAAAGGATAGAAAGCTGTGGAGGGCTGTGTTCACCTATCTAACGATCTTGTGTAAATGGATGACAGAAACAGGATTAAGAAGAATAGCACAGAGAAAATTTATTAAGATCTACAAAGGATAGAAAGCTGTGGAGGGCTGTGTTCACCTATCTAACGATCTTGTGTAAATGGATGACAGAAACAGGATTAAGAAGAATAGCACAGAGAAAATTTATTAAGATCTACAAAGGATAGGAAGCTGTGGAGATCCGTGGACACCTACCTAACGATCTTGTATTGACAGATCGCAGAAAAGGTTTAAGATGGATAGAACTAAGACAAAATTTACTAAGATCTACAAAGTATAGGAAGCTGTGGGGAGCTATTGTCACCTACATAAAGATCTGAAAGGCATGAGAAGATTGTCCAGCATTCACTGCCATATAGGAGATTAGATATTACGTCTCAGTTCAGCATTCTTTTCTTTGTTTCTAACGAGATTTTCCTATGTTTTAATAGGTTTCTTAGTTTCAGAAAGGCATAAAGAGATTGTCCAACATTCACTGCCATATAGGAGATCAGATATTACGTCTCAGTTCAGTACGCTTTTCTTTGTTTCTAACGAGATTTTCCTATGTCTTAATAGGTTTCTTAGTTTCAGAAAGGCATAAGGAGATTGTCCAACATTAACTACCATAGAGGAGATTAGATATTACGTCTCAGTTCAGTACGCTTTTCTTTGTTTCTAACGAGATTTTCCTATGTCTTAATAGGTTTCTTAGTTTCAGAAAGGCATAAGGAGATTGTCCAACATTCACTGCCATAAAGGAGATTAGATATTACATACTAGTTCAACATTCTCTTCGGTGTTTAAAATGCATTTATTGCTTTAATCAATTTCTGATAAAAACTTATTTCTCTTTGACTATGTGTCTTCAAATTTCATGG
The DNA here is from genome assembly GCA_037127315.1 of Ascarosepion bandense. Lineage (NCBI taxonomy): Eukaryota > Metazoa > Mollusca > Cephalopoda > Sepiida > Sepiidae > Ascarosepion > Ascarosepion bandense. The sequence goes on from JBBBDQ010001215.1 coordinate 212,027, forward strand.
TCACAATTATCTTCAGTATTTAATGCAGCGCCCAGGTATTTGAATCTCTGCATTTTGGTTAATTTTGACACTTCCTTTCGTTCTTTAAAAAAACATCTGTCTTAACTTGGATATAATATTCTCAATATCTATCTGTAGAATCACTTCCCAGTCTCATTGGATCACTTCTAGATCTGAAAGGAAATTGTTTATAATTTACTGACATTGTTGTATCGTGGAGGAATGACAATACGCAGACAAAATTTACTAAGATCTACAAAGGACAGGAAGCTGTAGGGAGCCATTGTTACCTATATAAGGATCTTCTGTAAATGGATGACAGGAAAAAGATTAAGAGAGATAGCAAAAAAAAAAATTACTAAATGCTAAAAGTAGATGGAAAATGCGGAGAGTCATGAATGCTCATAGAAGGAGAATAGATCACTGGTGCCGCCTAAGCACGAATTTACACGAGATACTAGATTAGCAACTAGGCCCCACCCTTTTACAGTTAAACAAATAAGATGTAACCGTAAATTCTACTCCAACAGCTTCTTTTCTCGCGCTTCCCGCCTGTGGAACTCCCTTCCACAAGTCTGCTTTCCCGACAGTTACAATCTCCAGGTGTTTAAATGTAGGGTCAATAGACACCTCCTATCACACTAACTCCCAACTATTCTCACAACACTCTCATCTACCCAACCCTCATTCTCGGTATCCTCACCCGCCTATCACCCACCCTCTGTTATTTCCTATATTTAACCAGCCTTTCTCCTCTCTACGTAGCCCCCTGCACAGTAGTGGCAGTGACATGCCTTGCTCGAGGTGAAACGCTTATAAAAAAAAAAAAAATAATAATAATAATTTGAGAATACTATGGATAGATAAAATGGCAACCTACTGGGGAAAAATCTGCCCAGTCACCCATGTCTCTTTCAGGACATGATTGCCTAAACGTGTATCACGTATGTCACTGATGACCAGAGCATGTGATAAATCGGACCGGTTTCAAAGAGAATAACAAAAAGGTGCCTTTGACAAACCAAGCAAATTATTAGCAAACAGAGAGAAAAATGTCCTTCCAGAGACACAAAGAAGAATGTTGAAGTATGTACAATCTGGGAAACTATATGACTGTTGTGACGTAGCTCGAACACCTGACTTACGGTTCACAATATATAAAGGACTAATATCGAGTAGCGACAGTGGAGTCGGCAGCTGACGGCTAGCACGGTCGTTGTTTACTCAGCTCACGAGTTGTTGCCACCCTACACGGACCTGTACTACTGTATCTACCGACAATAAACGTATTACTTACTTATATCTGTGTATTGTCATTCCTCCACGATACAACAATGACAGTAAATTATAATCAATTTCCTTTCAGATCTAGAAGATTAAAGTAATAAATGCATTTTAATCACCGAATAGAATGTTGAACTACTATGTAATATCTAATCTACTATATTTTTTTTTTTTTTTTTTTTTAATCATTTCACCCCGAGCAAGGCAGAAACGCCACTGATGTGCAGGGGGTTACATAAGTGTAGAAAGATTAATTAGAAAAGAGTGAGGAGTACAAGCTAGTTAGAAAGGAACAATAGAAAACTGAGAAAGCAGGTGCAATGACAGGTACATGGGCGGAGAGAAAGGGAAGCTTATACAGGGGAGGGGAGAGAGAGCTAGAGGCCAGTGGTTAGTAGGTGAGTATTAACTTTGCTTTTAAATTTCTGGAGGTCGTAGCCGTCAGGAAAGCAAGAATACGGGAGTGAGTTCCACAGGCGGGAAGTGCGAGAGAGGAAGCTGCAGGAGTAGAATTGTCGTCTGCGTTTGGCTAACCTGACTGTGAATGGGTGGGACCCAGTTGCCAGTCTGGTTGAACGGGTAAACACCTGTTGAGGAGGCATCAGTGACTTAAGCTCATCCGAGCAGAAGCCATGAAAGTATTTATAGAAGAGACAGAGGGAGGCCACATTTCGACGATGGGAAAGTGGCTGCAGACGAGTCGCCAGATCAGTACCTATCGCATTACAGACTCTCCTTTGGAGCTTGTCAAGAACACTGAGGAGAACGGCAGGGGCACCTGACCATAAATGGCAGCAGTACTCCATGCACGGACGGATGGTTGACTTGTATATATGCAGGATGGATTCAGGTGGAAAAAACATCCTGGATCGACATAGTGACCCAATCTTCTTAGCAGTAGATTTTGCTATGGATTCAATATAGTGCTTCCATTTGAGGTCTGAGGACAGGGTAAGTCCGAGGAGGCGTAGTGTATTACTCTCCGGGAGAATCATCTGGTCCATGCTTATGGGAGGCAGAAGAGGTTGCCTGTAATGGTTGACAGACAACAGCTTGGTCTTAGAGGAATTAAAGTTGACAAGCCACTTCTTGCCCCAGTTCACCACAGAGTGTAGATCCCGCTCAAGGTCAGCAGCGAGATTATGTCTGTCCGCCACGACAGGTTTCTTACTGGAGCGGGAGTATATTGTAGTGTCATCTGCGTAGATGCCTACTTGGGACCTGATCTCATCTGGGAGGTCGTTGATGAAAATAAGGAAGAGCGTTGGGCCCAGGATAGAGCCTTGTGGGACACCAGCATTCGTGCTGTAGGACGAAGAGGCACGCCCATTCAGAACGACCTTCATTTTGCGGTTATTTAAGAAAGATTGGATTAGGTCAAGCAGGCGACCGGTAATACCATAACCGCGTAGTTTGCATAGGAGGCCAGGGTGCCAAACCCTGTCGAAAGCCTTGGAGATATCCAGAGCAACCGCGCGAGCCTCGTCAGACTCATCAAGGGCCTGTAGCATGTACTCCGTTACAGTAGTTAGCAGGTCGGCTGTGGACCTGTCAAATCGGAATCCATATTGCCTGTCGGAGAACAGCTTGTGGGCGGTGAGATGATGAACTATTTCAGCATTTATTATAGCCTCGAACACTTTCCCGAATATTGGTAGGAGACTGATAGGGCGATAGTTGGATGGGTCCGAGGGTTCACCACAATTCTTAAAGACAGGAACGACTGAGGAGAATTTCCAGCATGCAGGAAAGCAGGAAGCAGAAAGGCAGTGGTTAAACAGTTTAGAGAGGACAGGGGAAAGTTCAGGGGCACACCTCTTAAGGACTATCACCGGGATTCCATCGTCTCCACACGCCTTATGGGGGTCGAGTTTTGAAATTACTCTGGATACTATTGTCGGGGTAATATACACGTCATGCAGTTTGGCCTCAGTTCTAATAGGGAAGTCGGGTGGGTGCACTCCGGACGAGTCGAGTGTGGAGTTGGATGAGAATCTGCGGGCAAAGCACTCAGCTTTCTCAGCAGATGACGTGAGAACGTCAAATCCATGGATTAAAGGAGGTATGGCAGTGAATGCTGGAAAATCTTCTCATGCCTTTCAGAAACTAAGCAAAATATTAAAACACAGGAAAATGTCGTTAGAAATATAAAAAAGAGTGCTGAACTGATATGCAATGTCTAATCTCATACATGGCAGGGCATGCTTGATGATCTTATGTCTTTCAGAAACTAAGCAAAGTATTAAGATACAGGAAAATGTTAGAAATAAAGAAAAGCGTGCTGAACTGCTACGTAATATCTAATCTCCTATATTGCAGTGAATGTGAGACAATCTGCCTTTCAAAAACTAAGCAAAGTATTAAGTGATAGGAAAATATATTAAGACACAGGAAAATGTCGTTAGAAATAAAGAAAACGCTCAATAAATAAAGAAAATACCCAAGAAGAAATATAGCCAATCATATCCTCTTGACCCAAGTATAGGCAACGACGATGTATGCCTCGATATACTACAGATTTTTTGAATGTTTACTTATAGGCTTAAGCAAAGACATTGCCAATTATTACATCTATATTCAAGCACAGAGATGGCCAATGTTTCCTTTTATAATCAAGCAGAAATATAGACAATTATTACCTTTAGACTCAAGCTAGAGCAAAGTATATATATGCTTCTAGACTCACACTCAGACGTGGCCGATATTTACTTTTAGACAAAAGCACAGACATGTGTAACTGTTTACTTTTAGGCTTAAGCAAAGACAACGATTATATTTATACTGAAGCATAAATATAGCCTACGTTTACTTTTATACACAAGTAGAAATATGGCCAGAAATACGGAGTGCTTGGAGTGTGAATTTCAAACTCGGATTTCTGGTTTCCATTACACCACAAAAATAACAAAAAAATGTTATTGTAATATTTACTCTCAAAAATGTTTCGGCTTTAAATAATCTAGAGATTGTTGTTTAGTCATAACAAAGAAATCAATTTATTCCGATGTCTAACAATTCGATCAACATGCCTGAGGAGAACTTTGAAAGACTTGAAAGACCTTTCTTCAAGTCAAATACAGGTCGAGGGTCGGCTCAAAATGATGAGCATTAAAGATGATCAAATTGCCATTGAAATCCTTGTATTGACTTACGCACAAATACCTTTGGGAAAGGTATTAATCCGTCTCTTCCCTCTAGTTATTGTCTAAATAATAGGGCAGATAGGGTTCTATAGTCTTGATTCTATAGTTCTTTATCGCAAAAAACAATTGTCGGGATAATCTTCTGCCCAGTCAGTCATGTCTCTTTCAAGACATGATTGCCCAAGTGTGTATCATGTATGGCACTTAACTGACTGAATTTCGTGGATTGTTTTTTTTTATTTTGTCGACTGCGCAGTATAGTCGGGCTAGTTGGATACCGACTGTGAGAAAATCAGAACCATGACGCAATTTAAAACACCAGAAATTTGGAATCGGCATGATATACTGCTTGAAATTTGTGCCTAACGCTCCAATCTCGAACGTTTCAAAGTGTTTGGGTCTTAGTCTGAGGAGAGTGCATAGGATTCAAAAAGAGTTAAATGATATATCTACTCAACAACATGGGATTTCGAATAATGGCGATTATATGCCTCCATTCAGGCTCTCACATTTAACATGGAGGCCTACATCAAGTGCATTAAGGAGATAATGCTTCCCTGAGTCAATAGTGTGGCTGCTGGGTGACTCTATTTCTGGCAACGGGACTCTGTACCTTGCCACACAAGAGGTGGAACCCAGTCATGGCTATCAGTCAATTTCTGCGACCACAACATTACATCTGACCACATTAATCGCAAACCCCTTGATTATTATGTGTGGGGTGTAGTTAAGCAAGGGACCAACAAAACTACTAGTAACAACCAAAGATGAACTGAAGGCAAGGAGTATGGCAGCATTCGCCAACTGAAACAAGGAGACAGTCCAGAAGAGTTGTTGGCGAATCCGAAGTCGTTTGGAGGCCGTGGTTAAAGGTAATGGCGTTTTTAACGAATAAATTTACTGTTTAGTATTTCTTTATATATTTTGCGTACATCTTGGTAAATATATCTGTTAAAATAAAGTTACTGTTATTTTCATTTTTGCTTTATTTAGACGAGAATCTGTTCATTGCACCCTCGCCCCCCTATCTCTCTCTCTCTCTCTCTCTATAGTGAGCGCAATGGACAAATTATATATATATATCCGCAGACAGTCCTGACACATACAATTGCTTCCAGCCAGGATTGAAATCATACAGATTTCACATCAGTCGGAAATTCTACGTCTAAACTATCGGCGCACGGTGGAGGAAGACAGATTTTAGCGTGTTATATACACAATGTAAACAAACGCTAGTAGCCAAGAATGTTCAATTAATTGCTGAAGAACGATATGTATTGTGCTTTATACACACACACACACACACACACACACACACACATATATATATATATATAGAGAGAGAGAGAGAGAGAGAGAAAGATAGAATGACGAGTATTTGCCATACCTAATATTGCAATCTAATATCGCGAATCCAGTATTACAATTGTTTGCTAGTATTTTATTCTCACTGGGTGTCCTCTAAACCCGGACAATTATAAAGCCATTGCTATCAAGATTATTGCCAGTACCCAGAATTGAACACTGATTTGGAATTTTGATATTATAGTTTTATGCTGAACTAATCTTTATCAATCACCTTTTGCAGATGCCGTATTTAGCGAAAAACTCTTTTATATAAATTTATATACGCTTTCCCTTCGATGGGCATATACACGAAAATCACGAGTACACATGCACACATGCCAGCTAGGGAGACACGTTTGGGCGTATGCAAATATATATACTCACTGACACTCTCAAGAACACACACACACACACACACACACACACACACACACACACACACACACACACACACACACACACACACATATGCACAAAACCACCTTTTTTTTCTCAGTCAAACCAAGCCGTTCTTCCTCCATTAATATCCTGCCGGCTTTCTCCTGATGGAAATGAAAATATTAATATTTAATGGAAGCTGCGGTAACCATATGAATTATTGAGAAACCTTCGAAATTAGCGATCCTTTAAATATTTAATGACCACACTTAACAGACAGAAACATTAATATTTCAACACTCAAACTGAAATGTCCTATAATAAACCCAATCGGTAGCTGACTGTTTTGCTTTGCCGCAAACTGAGCTGTCGCCATTGTTATCGCGTGCTGCTGAACGCACTAGTTAGAAGAGAAAGAGAAAGAAACTTAAAGAGAATCAGAGTGATGGCTGAAAAGAGAGAAGAAAAATCAAGGGAGGTAATGGGAAAAAAAAAGAAAGAAAAAGAGTTGCATTAGCAGACGATAGTCCAAGGAAGAGGGAGAAAGTGAGCAGGTGTTGCTGATAAGTGAGTGTGAGGCGAGATAAGAGGCAGACGAATCGGGAGGAAGAGGGTTCGCAGATATAACACTTTGACATAAGACAGCTGCTAGCGTTTATTTTCACTTTGCGGATAGGCCTTTGTGTTCAAGTAATTGTTGGTAAGGCAATTGGAGTTGGTATCTCTGTGTGTGAGCGTTTGTGTGTGTGTGTGCAAGCGAGTGCCGTTCTAATTGAGTGATTGAATTCAGACCGCTAAACCAGAGGTTGTATATATATGTCTCTCTTACACACCATATAGTTACAACAAATACTTTGTCTCCAAGCCGATATAAAACTTGCTTGATTCTTACACGGTTGTGAAACCTACTCCCAAGAGGATGCTTCCACGATCATTACACTCTTAACCTGTTTAAGTCTAAAATTAACCGTTATCTTAACAACATACCCGCAAAAACTGTACATATTACTCTGTAAGACACTACCTCGAGTTGCTCTCAGACCTTGTACATAAAACTTACTTGATTCTTACCCGCTTGTGATACTTACTCCCAAAAGGATGCTTCCACGATCACTACACTCTTAACCTGTTCAAGTCTAAAATTAACCGTTATCTTCACAACATACCTGCAAAATCTGTACAAATTACTCTGTAAAACAATACCTCGAGTGGCTCTCAGACCTTGTAAATGATGAACATCATAGTAAAATAAAAGAATAAATCCAATATTGCCTTGATAAAGTTCCTCCGAGGACGAAATGCGTCAGCCAAGTTCAGTTTATTCTCTTGTCTCCTTTATATATATAATAATGAATTAGAGCACTCTGGCTATTGGGCGTGTATAATGATATACGCGCTAAAAGTCTGCTTACTTCTACCGAACGCTCGTAGCCCAGAGGTAGAATCGCCGACTGACGCCAATTCGGTCGGGTTTCAATCCTGGGTTATAAAGGCAATCGGAGTCTGGTCGTGCTGATGAGGTGTGATGCAGCGAGGCTGGTCTGTCTGCGGATGACTATAGTATATAAATATACTTTTTTTTGGACAGTATTTGTTTATTTTTATTATTTATTATTTTATTATTTTATTTTATTTTTTTATTATTTATTATTTTATAATAAAAATAAACAAATACTGTCCCAAAAAAGGACATTTTTAAATTCAAAACTTTTTATTAATATTAATATTCTTTCCCATACATATTAAGACAGTATACGTGGATCATCACTATGTTATATATATATATATATATATATATATATATATATATATATATATTTCCAGGTGAAGAGAACTAACAGTTTTACGATTCCGATTTCTCCGGCATTTACTTTATTTTAAAAAAAGTGCTCAATACAACAAATATTGTAGAGCATAATATAATTAAGTTTTTATTTTAATTTAATATCAATATAGTTTACATTGCGACATGGAAGTTTCTATTTCAAGATTTTTACCTCGTCATCAGGCAATGTCAGTTCACTGTTAGTTCATTGCCTGATGACGAGGTAAAAATCTCGAAACATAGAAATTTCCGTGTCGCAATGTAAACTATATTAATTTTAAATAAAAACAAATTTAATTATAAATATATATATATATATATATATATATATATATATATATATATATATATTAGTGGATACACATATTTGAGTAGACACTCCGTTTCTTTTAAACAATATGTTCATTTTCGTTTACTGACTTGAATATTTTAAAAGTCTTTATTACGCTATTTATTGAAACATTATTAAAATAAACAAAGAAAAAATAACGTTTCAAGTGATAAAATCTATCTTAATAATAAATTTAAAAACATATTACATCTGTAGAATTTTTTCCATGTAAAGGCTGGCACTCCTATCTGAAGATGCCCGCCTACTGCAGCAACTTAGCAATCCCTGTTACAGAAGTATGCTCAGGCACATTTGTGCTTGTCCAACACCCACAGAGCCCTCCCCCACCTCTGGTTTATACAGCTGAGCGGACCTAAGTTACAGTTTCTAGAAGAGAGGGCGTTATCTGGTGTGATCAATATGAACACACACACACACACACACATATATATATATATATATATATATATATATATATATATATATATAAGTATGGATGTAAATAAGTGTAGATATATATTAATATTTATCTAGTGTTAATATAACAGTGCTCAGTGTAATATAACAGGTCAGTAAAGTATATATTAATAAATATACATTTTATTCTACGTCTATAGCACGACTCGGAGTTTCATGCATTATACGATCATCAGGTGCGTATTAATATATAAATATAATATTCCTTTCAATAGAATGCTACATATAATTAGACTTAAAGCAACTGAAATTTGGTTCAACAGAAGGATGTTGAGGATGCCATGGAACGAGCATGTGAGCAACGATGAAGTTTTAGAAAGAATGGAAACTCAAAAAGAACTAAAGCTTAAGATCAGGAAAAAGACAGGTGAAGGGGCTTGGAGATTCTCACAGGTCAGATAGACGAAAAGAGGGACAATGGAAAAGCAACGCGTGATATACTTGATGGGCTTGAGCAAGTGGATGGCAGGATGAGGTTTGGAAAGGGTAACAGGAAAAAGCGTGTCAAGAGCTACTAAGGAAAGGAAGATGTGGGAGGCCATGATCGCCTGAAAGGACACAGTAGATAGAAGAAGAAGAATCTGAAGTTACAGGAATATTTTATTTTACAAACACTGTCAGAACACGATGGCTGACATTTTACTTCCATAAATCATAGCCCAATAATATTTTTTAGAATCATACATTTTACTGCCACTGTTTTGCAGGGGGTTACATAGAAGGAAAGTTATGAGAAAGAGTGAACAGATTACAGGGGGTGTGAAGTGGGTAAGAGAAGGATGAGAATACTGATGAGAGCGGAGTGGACGGAGAAAGGAGCATGAGAGAGAGAGAGATAGAGAGAGAGAGAGAGAGAAAGAGGATACAGGTTAGTGAGATAGGTGATGACTATTGACTTTACATTTAAATTCTTGGGGATTGTAGTTGTCGAGGAAGCAAGTAAATGGAAGGGGATTCCACTGGTGGGAAGTGCGAGAAAAGAAACTGATGGAGTAGAATTTGCGTTTATCGTTTATTGGTTTCACAGTAAAATGGTGGGTCGTAGTTGCTAATCTTGTGGTTCGAGTAAATTCAGATAAAGGGGGCACGGAGGCCGACCTCCACTCGATGGTCAAACTTTTTTATATCATCTTTGCATATTTGCTCGTCGATCTCACCATTATGTCCTTATTTACCCATCCTTTACCCGTTGAATTGTTGTTGGCTTGTTGGCATAGACCATACAGTTGAGATGACCTTAAGTCGCACGATCGTGGTGGTCAATTGACATCACTGTTTCGAGAATTGATGTGACCTGGTAACTTTTCATTCAATAGAGCTATTGTTGCATTGGCTGTATGGCATTTGTCACCGACCTGTTGCAACCACAAATCTTCGACAACCATAGCATTAAATTCAGGCCATAATTGAAAAAGCTCAACTTATATGATCCAATATGAAATTAATAAAATTTCGCCAATAACATTTTTATTTATTGCTAACTTTGATCCATCTTAATGGAACACCCTATATTTTGAACTGCGATATGCTTACAAGTATACACACTGCGTCTATCGAAACCTTACCATATCGCACACATCTGGCTATGATACACGTGTCTAATAAGCCCATATCAGACTGGGGGTCATGACAGGAAGATTGGGTTTCGTCGATTTGTACTTCGGCATCATTTTGTTGACTTACTGCTTTCTCACTCACTCACTCACTCACTCACTCACTCACTCACTAATAATAATAATAATAATAATAATAATAATAATAATAGGCCGGACATTATTGTTAAAAACCAAAAAGAAAAAACTAGTCCGTTAATTGATATGGCTTGTCCAGCGGATTGTAACATAGCAACCAAGGAATTTGAAAAACTGTCAAAATATAAAGACCTGGAAATTGACATAGAAAAAATGTGGGAATTGAAAACAAGAATCGTGCCAGTGATGGTAGGTGCACTTGGAATGATAAAAAATGAAAAAAAATCCCTGGAAACCCCAGCTTAAGAGATATGCAAAAAATGTCAGCGCACACACTAAGGAGAATTTTGTCTATGTAACGCTAGGGATGAAAAAACATGAAACGGAGCCATAACAATACACAACGACCGGCCTTAGGTCTTCCTGTAGACTTGGTAGGTCGTGCGACCATAGCAGAAATCGAAATTTAATGAAAAATGATATAACAATAATTTCGATTGCAGTTTGTAACAAGTTTACTTTAATCTGATGCAAAGCCCTTAGTGAGGATTGAACTCGTGACAACCCATGTGATTAATTTACTAATCAGAGGTAAACATGATTTTTAGTGCCAAGAAACAAAACACATATCTTTTAGTAAATTGAATGGTGCTGATTCCGAAAATAACCATAGATTTTTATGGTTAGCTCTCGTTTTTGATGTACTGAAATTTCTAACTTTTGGAAAAAAGATTAATTTACGATCTTAGCTGATCGCAACATTTAGTTAATATCCTGTAAAAACATTTAGTTAATATCCGTAAAAACTCATCAATTTTCAGGTAGGTAGGCCGAGTAACTTATGTCATTCACCTGAAATAAACTATTTTTATAAGAAAAAATGTTTTTGAATCAAAAATTTAAAAATAGAAGTACCGAAATTTTCAATTTAACAGCAAAATTTAAATTCACTTATAAACTTTATCAGTAATACGTCAATATGAGTTTTAAGGTTCATTATTTACATAGCCATCTAGATACATTTTCGGATAATTGCAACCATGTGAGTGATGAGCAAGGAGAACGATTCCATCAGGATATTAAAACAATAGAACAGAGATACCAGGAACTTTGTGACAAAGGAACAATGGCTGACTACTTCTGGAATATCAAAAGAAACTTAGATAATTTTAAACATGACAGACAATGAAAAAAGAGGAGATTTTTGCCATCGTTTTTATGTTCATGAAGGTTTTATTTCTGCTGTTAGTTTATTAAATGGTTTAATGAAAATACTAGCTAGTTTTGGTTTATTGAATCGTGTCATTTTAAAAGACTTAGGGTCTGATTGTTATTGAAAAAATAGTATTTCTCAATAAGCAGACCAATATTTGTTGGTTTAAATACGAACTGAAGGGTCTCCACGATTTTATTTTGAGAAATATTGCCATTGGTCAAGATGATATATACAGAAAACAAATGAAAAAATTATTTTATTTTTTAAAAAATGAAGGATTTCTCTACCGCATAAACGGTGGCTAACCAAGAAGTCATTTTCAGATTCACTCTTTAAATTAGCTACAAAAGATGATTGATGTCTCGACACCAATAATTTTAATTTTCTTTTTGCTTTTGGTGACCAGTGTAACAATCAACATAGCTGTCAATTTATTTTTGTAAAACTTAAGCTTGCGGACAGATTACGTTAAAACATTGGTTCCGGTATTAAGCAACGTCGAGCCGTGTCAGTATCTACATGAGTAACCATTTGGGAATACAAGGTGATGCAAGTTTTGCGGTTAGTATAACGTGTAAACGTTTGGAATGGTTAATCGGAGAGCCGAATTCCAATTTTACTTGAGTTTGTTACATTCACTTGTGCGCAAATCTCCTTAGGTATGAATCTCTATGTTCGCCTCCGTCTAAGGCTTGTATCGCTAAAATCGTTATTATCTAAAAAAACAAAATTACATACAAAATAGTGAGATTTCGGCATTAAATAAGCTGTAGAGGTTGATATTCCGCTACCCCGCCAAAAAAAAAACTAACCCAAAAAAAAAAAATCTTACAATCTAAAACTATGATCTGTGAAGGTTTGACAAGCCCTAGAAAAGTAATCATTAAAAAAAAACAACATGTACAGTCAAGACAGCTGCTACCGTCCATTTTCAGTTTGCGGGTAGGCTTTTCTACTGAAGTTATTGTTGTAATTGGAGTTTGTGTGTGTGTGTGTGTGTGTGTGTGTGGTGGGGGTGCAAGCAATCTCCTTTCTAATTGAGGGATTGAATTCAGACCGTTAAACCAGACGTTGTGTACCTGCTTCTTTTACACACCATGTCGTTGTTACACATAGTTTGTCTCCAAGCGCATATAAAACTTGCTTGAGTCAGACCGCGTTTGAAACTTACTCCCAAGAGGATGCTTCAACGATCACTACACTCTTAACCTGTTCAAGTCTAATCTTAACCGTTAAAATAGCTTTCCTTTTTGTGTCAGGAATATCATGCACAATAATAATAATAATAATAATAATAATAATAATAATAATAATAATAATAATAATATTTTATTCTTGCAGCGCAAGACCAAAGTCTTTTCACTAGAAACTTTCAGGCAAATATTATACATAATACTGTGGATCCAAAATGCAGGTTCTGTGATAAATACCAAGAAACAATAGACCATCTAATTTCAAGATGTTCTGTACTTGCCCCAAATGAATATAAAAATCGTCACGATAGAGTGGGATAATATTTACATTGGACAATGTGCGAACATTATGGAAAATATGTAAACAAACACTGGTATAAACATCACCCAGCTCCGGTTACGGAAATAGAAGATGTCACCATTCTATGGGATTACACAATCTATATACAGACAGGAAAATTGAAGCAAATAGGCCGGACATTATTGTTAAAAACCAAAAAGAAAAAACTTGTCTATTAATTGATATGGCTTGTCCAGCGGATTGTAACATAGCAACCAAGGAATTTGAAAAACTGTCAAAACATAAAGACCTGGAAATTGAAATAGAAAAAATGTGGGAATTGAAAACAATAATCGTGCCAGTGATGGTAGGTGCATTTGGAATGATAAAAAGTGGAACAAAACAACGCATTGAAAGAATACCTGGAAACCCCAGCTTAAGAAATATACAAAAAATTGTCTTGTTAAGTACAGCCCATACACTAAGGAGAACTTTGTCTATGTAACACTAGGGATGTTAGGGGAGATAGAAAAATCATGAAATGGAGCCATAACAACACACCACAACCTGCCTTAGGTCTTCCCATAGATTTGGTAGGTAGTGCGACTATAGCAGAAATCGAAATACCATAAAAAAACGACAACATAATAATAATCCTCAATTAATCCAGTTATATTCCACAGAGAAAGGAAATGTAAGAATAGCCATACTGTTTTGCCGAGTAATAAAACAGCCCAGAAACATAGTTGCTTTTATGACGTGTAGACACACTGATCCATAATCTGATGTTTGCGTGATATATATAAAAGGGAAATACGCAGTTCTTGCCTGTGGAATTCCCTTCCGTTTACTTGGTTTCTCGACAGCTACAATCTCCAAGAATTTAAATGTAAAATCAATAGTCATCTCCTGTCTTACTAACCTGTATCCTCTCTCTCATGCTCCTTTCTCTGTCCACACCCACTCTCATCAGTATTCTCATCCTTCTCTTACCCTCTTCCTAACACACTCTGTAACCTGTCACTGTTTCTCATAACTTGCTTCCTATGTAACCCCCTGCAAAACAGTGGCAGTAAAATGCCTTGCTTGGGGCGATATGATTATAAAAAAATGCATTGCCGTGTTTGCTCCTTCAATAATGTCGTAATTAGGTTAAGGGTCGTCGTTTAAATCTGAGAAGGTGTGATGTGTTGTTGAACAGTGAAACAAAACAAACAAGATAGAATTTTTTATTCTATCGAAAACATTTCCATGAAGAGAAAGTTCCGTGGATAATTACCGAAAAAAAAAAGGTAGAGGAATGTAATTTAGAGTTTCTGTAAAAAAGATTGAATAAAAAGTTAAACTGTTACTGAAGTAGAGAATGAATGGTGCGTAACGCCTAAGTGATATGTGGTTACTTTACCGAGAGCTAATTTTAGCGTCCTGTCTTGTGAGTCTAGCAAAAAGTTTGCTACCATATAAAAACTGGGTTTTAGTTTATGCACTAGCTTCATAGCCCGGCGTTGCCCGTGCAACTCAGAACATTTTTTAATTAGATGATGAATGCAGCGTGTTACTATTTTCGAGTGCTTTTAGTCGCTACCTCACTTTAAAACTCAGTTATATAAAAAATAATCATATAAAAAATTGTTGCTTAAAAATTTTTCAAAAAATTCCATTAAAAAAATCTATTTTCTTTTGTTTTGCGTAAATGTGAGTTGATGTTTTGTGTGACATTGTAAACAACATTGCGTTTGTTTTTGTTTCAAAATTACGGGAGAAAATATTTACATTTTTTGTTGACTAAATGAGTTTTTTTTAGACATTTAATTTTAAAGGAAAAAGTTACATTAATGCCACACGAATTACAGACAACTGACTTCCTGCATGACATATGTAGCGAAAAAAAAAGCATTATTGTTTTTTTAATTTTATTTTCTGAAGTATGAAATATTCAATCTGAAAAAAAAAAGACTTAAATAATTAAATTGTTTCAAAATTACGGGGTAAAGTATTTACATTTTTTGTTGACTAAATGAATTTCAGAAATTTTCGAACAATATTTAAAATGTAGACATTTAATTTTAAAGAAAAAAGTTACATTAGTGCCACACGAATTACAGACAGTTGATTTCCTGCATGAAATATTTAGCGAAAAAAAAGCTTTATTTTTTTAAATTTTATTTTCTGAAATATGAAATATTAAATCTGGAAAAAAAATTTAAATAATTAAATTAACCATTGGCACTTTTTTAATTCTATTTTCTGAAGTATGAAATATTAAATCTAAAAAAAAAATTAATAATTAAACTAACCATTGGCACATT
>JBBBDQ010001215.1:232500-385000 GCA_037127315.1 Ascarosepion bandense
AACATTATCCTCCGTCTATGGCACGACTCGAAGTTTCATGCGTTATACAATCATCAGGTGCATATTTCAAAATGACAGTTTGAGAGATTTGAATTTAAGTCCAATCGATGTTCATGGGAATTAAATTTTATTAAGTTAAGTTACTGTTTTTTGTTTTTTTTAAATAAAAAGGTTAAAAATCTAAATATTCTAAGGTTACATTTAAATAAAAATTTAAAATTCAAATTTAAAATTAAATAAAAAAAAAATTTAAAAAATAAAAAAATTCAAGGAGAAGAACTCAAAAGAGGCGTAATTCATTGGCTTAAAAATTTAAATATTCAAATATTGCATGTCTATAAAAATATATAGATAGATATATGTGAACAGACATAGATAGATAGATAGATAGATAGATAGATAGATAGATAGATAGATAGATAGATAGATAGATATTGAGTGAAATTAACACCCGCATCATCGAAGATCATAATCATTGATCACCGATGATGCGGTGTTAGTTTCATTTGTTGAAATGTCCATATGATCTTGGAAAGTTTTTTTTTTTATATGCAATATATATATATATATATATATATATATATATATATATATATATATATATATATAGTAGGTTACCATTAATATATACCCTACATAATTATTAGGCGACAACAGTTTTTTGAAAGAAATGCTGTGTATCAGACTAATTTTAGTGGATAATTCTAAATGAAAATAGAATGGTTCTTTTGTTATTATTACTTTGCAAAATTTTTCAAGGCAAGGAAGCAAAGATGAACTCATCCGAATCACCCTAAATTTTCTTCGTTCTTTCATTGATGAAACTGCAATGTAGGTAATTATTAAATATTTATAAATTCATTTGATGCACATGTTATTGTGCAGTATTAAAAAAGGGGCCATTCTATTTTCATTTTCTTTTACAATAATTCATTTGGCAATAAATACTAAAAAATAGTATTAAATACATCATTTTTTTAAAACACTGGGGTGGCCTAATAATTATGGCCGGTAGAGTATATATATATATATATATATATATATATATATATACTCTACCGGCCATAATTATTATGTATATAGGGAGAATTCGCTACCATTGGGTGTTTGTTCATCCTGGTTTGTATTTTCTAATGTGTCTACATCCGGACATTATTCCGAACCTTTAATTTAGTAGCTTTTGTCGTTTTGGGAATAATACTATAGCCAAGGACAGATTGGGTTCTATAGCCTTGGCTGGCAACCAGTCTTCCGCAGAAAGCAATGGCAACCTACTGCGGGATAATCTTCTGTCCAGTCAGTCATGTCTCTTTCGAGACATGATCGCCCAAGCGTGTTTCACGTATGACACTTAATTGACTGACTATAGCCAACTTTTTTTGAGGCACAGCCTGCAGATATCAACAATGTTGCAGGGTTTGGCTTTTTAAAATATTTTCCACGTGACGTTTGGGTTGCTGCTATTCTTTCTTTTTAATTTCCAAAAATAGTCGGCTAGTTTGGTGTTATTTTAAAAGTTTTCTAGTCCGAATAATCACAAGAGAAACCTAAAAGCAGTACCAAACCAGCCAAGCAAACAAGGAAAGGGCAAAAGATTGACGGGATTAAAAAAAAAAAAAAAAAACTCTGGCGATTGATGCTGCATTTAAATTTTTGATTGAGTAATTTTGTTTGTTAAAGCTAGTAAACAAATGTAGATAAGTATTCGAAGTAGATAATATCTTTTCCTTTTTTTATTTTTAACCGGGTAAAAGAATATTTTTTGTTGGTATTTTTTTTTCATCATTTCACCCCAAGCAAGACGGGGCCGCATTTAGTAGGCAGGGCGTTACAGTGAGAGAAAAACGGAGTACAGAGAGTTTAGAAAGAAGATTAAAGGCCAATTTTCGCTGTAAGTCCCGACGCTTTTCTCCTTCAAATTTATCCAAAATAGCCTTATCTCTGTGCAAATATATATGCTGAACTCAAATCAAGTGTTAGTTATTGAAGAAACTGACCTTTTTTTTTTATCTAAATGTCCATAAAAAAAACGAATTATATCTCGCACTTTTTCTCTCCCGTAACTCTCACGAAGTCATGTAATTAACCGCAGAATGACGTACTGCGTATGTGAACGTATTTTGGCAGATTTTTGGTCGATTTTTCTTCATTTACTGATACTTCCGGCAATATACTTCCGGTAATGAAAGTAATGCGCTCTTGTATTTCTACGCTTATTACTTTCATAACAGGAAGTACATCGCCGGAAGTTTCTGTAACAGAAGAAAATCGACCAAAATTCGACAGAAAATTGCTGCCTACGTAGAACGTCATGAGAATTACGGGAGAGAAAAATGTGAGACATAGTTCGTTTTTTTATGGACTTTCAAAGCAAAAAAGGTAAGTTTCTTCAATAACTAATTGTTGATTTGAGTTCAGCATATACATTTGCACAGAAATAATGCTATTTTGAATAACTTTGAAGGGGGAAAAGCTGTCGGCATCTAAAACGAAAAATTTACCAGATTAAAGATAGAAGAAACTCAAGGAGATAGAAGATGGTAAATTACATTGCATTTAAACTTTTGAATATTTTAGCTATCAGGCAAGCAAATAAGCGGAAAGGAGTTTCACAGGCATTTAGCTATTTCAAAGGTAAAATGGCGGAACCTAGATGCTAATCTATCAACACGCTTAAATTCACGTGGTTGGGGCATCAAAGAAAAACAATCGTCAGACCAGTTGTCGTAAAAAAATATTTGTAGAAAAGACAGAGGGAAGCAACGTCAAGTCGGCGAGAAAGTGACTGAAGCAGAGTTGTCAAGTCAGGACTGATTACGTTGCAGGTTCTTCTCTAGATTTTGTCGAGAACCCTAAGGTGGATAGCGGGAGCACCCGACTAGATCTAGTAACAGTAGTCAATGCACGGACGAATGGTAGATTTATAAATGTGCAAAATGGTCTCTGACGAGAAAAACTTTCTAATCCCGACACAGTAACTCAACATTCCTAGCAGTAAAGGCAGCTATAAATTCGATTTCGTCGTTCCTTTTGAGGTCGGTTGAGAGAGTGAGGCCAAAGAGGTGCAGTGTGCTGCTACCCAGGAGACCAGCGTCATCCATACTGATGGAAGGTAGGAAAGTTTCTTTATGGGGTTTAAAAGAGAGTAGATTCGTTTTTGAGACATTAAAATTTACGAGCCTTCTTTTTACACCAGTCCATCACAGATTGGTGATCATTTTGAAGAGTAACAGCCATGTCTACTTTGTTAGCCTTTGCAGATTTGCTATTGAGATGGAAGTAAGTGGTGGTGTCATCTGCAAAACGGCCACTGGAGATCCTTAATAAAAAAATATACCTGATTTGAAATTAACTATGTTCTTATTTTTTTGTTTTTGATCATCCATTGCTTAACCTATACAATATAATGCCTATGTTTAAAAAAAAAAGGTTATCATCTTTAATAGGAACGATAATATTAGTCGTTTCCTTATAAGGAAACATTCGGCATCCATTGACCGAGCAGCCAGTGCTACTCGAGTTACGCCTTTCTAGCCATCGGCCTAGTATTAAACAGTAATGTTCTCTTCATTTCTTATGACAATGGTAACATTAACTGTTTCTTTATAACATACTAATATTTATAGCATACTAGCAGTATAGCCCGGCGTTGCTCGGGTGTAATGAAAGCTTTAAAACTAATCCATAATCCTGGAGCGCAGACTCTTTGGACGTTGGCACGAAAGACTAAAAAGCAATAGTTGTTTCTAGTTAAACCGAAGCCGTAGACTGAAAGAAAAATGAATGGTTGTAAATCAAATTTTGATTTCCTGGTATCGATATCAAATAATTTTTTTTCGCCGTAAACTGAATTTTGAGGCTAAATAAGTCCTCTGAGTAAATGGTATCATGGCTGAGACTAAGGACTACAATTATACCTACTTAGAGCCAATCCCGAAGCAAAAACTAAAATAAAAGGGCTGAAAAAAATACAGCCATACAGGCAGATAAACAGACACGCACACAAACATCTTGGCTTTTTGATATATATTTATATATATTATCGATTTTCTGCACTATTGTAAGAACTAAAACCTTGAAACTTCTGAATATCGTTTCTTATGTCTTTGTGTATGAGTGTATCAAATTTGATTAAAATCGGACCACTTCTTCTATAACCCGATTTTTTTGATTATCGATTTTCGATATTTATCGGGGGTACCTCAACACAAAACCTAGATAATGACACTTGCAGACGCTTATAGTACAACTGTAAATTTTCAAGAAAATCGGTTCAGCCGTTTTGCAGTCTATAGGTAACGGACACACACAGACACATAC
Organism: Ascarosepion bandense; assembly: GCA_037127315.1. Classification (NCBI taxonomy): domain Eukaryota; kingdom Metazoa; phylum Mollusca; class Cephalopoda; order Sepiida; family Sepiidae; genus Ascarosepion; species Ascarosepion bandense. Next base: position 236,821 of record JBBBDQ010001215.1, read on the forward strand.
ACACACAGACACGAAGTTCCATTTATAAATAAGTTTAGATATTTATAAACTGGCTCGTTTACCATTACCGTTTACCATTACCTCAGTTAAGCTCTCGATATTCAAGAGCATTGGTGTAACCGAGCGTTGCTAAACTAATTTGGCCTTGTGTCCTTCTATGTAAATATAAACATCGCGTTGTTCTTCATAAATACTATAAGCTATTAATTATGTATTCATAGTCATATAGAGCAGCCGACAGAAGCCCCCCACATTAAAATAAATACAGGCCCACTCACTTTTGCCATTAACTGACTACACTTATATTTCCGTGTTTATGCCTTTTGCAATATAAATTTATCTAGTGCGTATCCGTGGCAATTTTTTTTTTACCTTTACTCAGGTCCCGATTATAATCAACCTTTATTCATCATCTGTTAATGGAACCTTTCCTCTCTGATCGTTACCCACCATTAAGTTTAACAGATTAGAAATAGGCCAGAAAAAAAGCCTGACACGGGTGACTGGTCTCTAGCCTGGACAGAGATTGTTGATTGTGATATAAAATCATCCCCCGTCGGGTTGCATCTTAATATGTCCGTTTTATTTGTACCAATAAATATCAAAAGACGACGTGTCACACTCCATGATATTCATCATCATCATTCTTATCATCATTATCATTTCATTTCTGTTTCGCAAAGAGCAAATGTTTATAAACTATAAATAGTGTAGGTTTCGAAAGCCTAAACAAATATAGTGACTGCAGCATTGATAAGTAAGAATATCGTGAAAGTCATAACAAAGCTTTTCTTTACATAACGTCTTTTTTCAGGTTTGGGGGAGGGGTTATTGATTCTGGCTCTAAACATTATAAAAATCTAAACTTATTTATAAATGGAACTTTGTCTCTGTGGGTGGGTGTGTATGTGTGTGTGTCCGTTACCTATAGACTCTGAAACGTCTGAACCGATTTTCTTGAAAATTTACACAGTTGTACTATAAGCGTCTGCGATTGTTCTTTGCTAGGTTTTGTGTCAAGGTACCCCCGATAAATATCGAAAATCGATAATCAAAAAAATCGGGTTATAGAAGAAGTGGTCTGATTTTAATCAAATTTGATGCACTCATAGACAAAGACATAAGAAACGATATTCAGAAGTCTCAAGGTTTTAGTTCTTACAATAGTGCAGAAAATCGATAATATATATATATATATATATATAAAAGGCAAGATGTTTGTGTGTGTGTCTGTTTATCTGTCTGTATATCCTTTATACAAATCCACAATTTTTATCAGATTCTCACCAAACTTCACACAAATATTCTTTAGGCTGAGTCTGAGCTCCAGGATCATGGATTCGTTTTAAAGCTTTCATTACACCCAAGCAACGCCGGGCTATACTCCTAGTATAAATATAAATAAGCGACACGGAGCATTGAGGCTGAAGGTTTCAAAATAGCAAACGGTCTCCCCGAATTACTTTACTTTCATGATGGAAAACTAGAATCGGAAACGCATCCTGCTGACCCGGGGGTATATCACACGTTAATGCAATATAGAAACAATGATTAAGTCCTGAGCACTTTCACGCGTACATAATTGGAGCTATTATCGTGAAAATAAAAATGAACTTTGGATTAACCCAAGATTTCACCATTCGTTCAAAGTCAACTCCTTATAATTCAATTCAACTTTCGTTCTAGTCAGTCAGTTAAGTGCCATACGTGATACACGCTTGGGCGATCATGTCTCGATAGAGGCATTACTGACTGGACAGAAGATTTATCCCGCAGTAGGTTGCCATTACTTTCTGTAGTAGACTGGTTGCTAGCCAAGACTATAAAACCCAGTCTGTCCTATTATTTAACACGTTGCTAGAGTGGGAAGAGATGTATTGTATTATTAAGTAGTAATAAGTGGGGGATCAGTTTATTACTTCATAACAATAGAAAACCGGTCCCCCCACTTTATGCCCAGTAGAAGCCATAATCATGTTTCCAACTGTTATATTCAATCAGTCAGTTAAGTGCCATACGTGATACACGCTTGGGCGATCATGTTTCGATAGAGGCATTACTGACTGGACAGAAGATTTATCCCGCAGTAGGTTGCCATTACTTTCTGCGGTAGACTGGTTGCTAGCCAAGGCTATAAAACCCAATCTGTCCTATTATTTAACACTTTGCTAGAGTGGGAAGAGAAGGAGAAGACCTCAGAGACGCAGTCTTGAACAAGAAGACTAAAAACTGATACTAATAAACGTCACGAAAGAAATTATGGAACGTGTCTCAATTTGCACGTTGATAACAAAGATATATTCTGTTAGTCGGACATTCCTGGCAAGAGTGGGAGCAGAAAAAGATGTTTACAAACACTAATGCAAGATCAGAGTTGCCAAGAGTTCAAGGCTGCATAGCATGACAAGATTTGGGGGTGGAAATAAAGAAGAGATCTAGAAGCAAGTGTGTCTTTTAGAGTTACAGAGGAAAAACATTGGGTAGTCCACCACTTGTGTGAGAGATTGCGTGATTGAGAAGTTCAGGGTGTGGAGGCAGCGTTAAACCCACTTGGCATGATAAGCATTAAAGTCACTCAACAAAAATACATTTACAAACGGGTGTAGAGCAATGGCCTTGTCTATATTGTCACAAATACTATTGAGCACGCAACAGTCATGAGAAGGAGACAGTAGAGATAGTTGTCCGAGTTTAATAGACAGAGACGGAGAGACATGTAAGAATTATTTGACGATTCAGGAGAGATATTAGCCTAGTTCGCAGACATAAACTCCCAGGCCATTCGTGTAGACATTAAAGTCCTTTCTAAAGATTGGAAAATAATCAGGAATCGAGAAATCAGATGGAAGATTGCTAAGATCAAGCCAGCTTTACAGAGAGCTAGGATGTCTGGGTACTTTTTGATGAGTAAAGATTTCACACTTTTAAAAGTTGGTAAGATTACCGTGGATGTTGGAGAAAAATGTTGAGGGGTTTAGGTGTTTTTTCTTTGGCTTGTAACCTTATTTTCAGATGGATGTTATTAATTTTAAGCAATTTTCAAGATCAGAAGAGATTTCTCTAAAATTGAAGTTATTTTTGTCGGGTCAAATAGCCGAAATGATAAAATGTGGAAAATACAGATTTAAATTTAAAGAGTGCATACAAAGAGTGAAAATGGCTTTTGTTTGGAAAAGTAAGCGAATTTAGCAAAGCTAATTAGTCAAAATATTTGTTCATGGGTATTGACGATGTGTCAAAATACGGCCTTGAGGATTTCCTGTGTATTGATTATCAGGACAGCTGATAAGAACAAGCAGACAATAAGAGGGAGTAAAATTTCTCCCCTGTTATTGGAAGTCGAAATGGTTTAATGTTATTACTTATGTTTCGAGATGCTGAAACGTATACAGAGAGGGAGAAATGACAATCCAGTCCCTAACTTTAACACCCCAGTTTTTTAGTCTTTTTAATAAAGCTGGATTGGAAAACGAAATTACTTAGTCCGGGCCTGCGTTTAGAATGAGAAGGCAAACAGAGATTAGTTCGTGGTCTACTGTTAATGACAAGCTGAAATAGCATGCCACACGGGAGATATTGCAAGAGACGGTCAGTCTAAATTCAACAAGCTGCAAGTTAAATAAAACATCGTCCCGTGGATATAATAGAACACGAATATTATAGTGCTATTGAAATACCAGCCAACTGATATTTTTTGTCATTTAATTTTAATTTGCTTGTAACCTTGTATTTATTCGGTATATATAAATATATATATAACTCTACACCGTATTTTTACAGTCTTAAATCTGGTTTGCATTATATACCGATCCCTCACGTGTCTGAGCCAATCTTGTCAAGTGACAACAAGCAATCCTGCTTTGGCTAATTCAAGATCAACAACACAATGTGGGCGGAATCAACAAAAGGTCAGGAAGATTGGCTGAACTCAGCTAATTGTCGTGTTATGAGTTTAGTTTTATATCTTTGAACGTTTATGGTCTTGTGTTTGGTTATTTTGGCAAGGAGAAGCCTAGAGTAGTAGTATCAGTCGGTCATCAGATGCAACATGTGTTGAATGGGAACTGGCTCAGACTACGGCATAGCGTGGCTTTAGGGTTGCCCATCAGGGGTGCTTGTAGGAATACCCATCCATACGCAACATGGCACTGCGAGAACCCCAATATTGTCACGAGTTTTTTGTGATGGTGGCAACGTCTCTTTACACTGCGGGTACCAGGTTGGCATTTTTCTGGTCGATGCTACACATAGAAATTGCTTGAAGTGAAAGCCATTCATACGCGACATGGCACTGCAAGAACCCCAATATTACTGTTGGTCAGAGCAGCATCTCAATACGTCACGCAAGTGTTTGGGATCCTAGTTACAAGTCAGGTTGCAGCAACCAGAAAAATGCCAACCTGGTACTCTCAATGTGAATAGACGTTGCCACCATCACACACACACACACACACACACACACACACACACACACACACACACACAAATTATGACAGCACCACTGTTAAAGCCTGGGGAGAGAATGAACAGGAAACCCCTTCCTAAACAGGAAACAATGGATGAGCCTCTATTTCTGTTAAAAAGACAGGGGAGAGGTATGGATCGGGCAATAATAGAATCTATCTACACCTACTGAACAAAAACAAAAAAAAAAGGAAGAGATTTAATAATTTTTAACTTATTACGTTAGGCAATCCACTCAGTCAGTTAAGTGCCATATGTGATAAACGCTTGGACGATCATGTCTCTAAAGAGACATGACTAACTGGGTAGATGATTATCCCGAAGTAGGTTGCCATTACTTTCTGCAGTAGACTGGTTGACAGAATATATAATATATATAGAACCCAATCTATCCTGTTATTTAACCCATAACTGGAGGGAAGAAACGCATTAATACCTTTCCCAAGGGTATTTACGCGTAAGTGATTGTGGTACAGTGGATATCGGCTCGGATCGAGAAGCCGGGGAGCCGCATTCGAATTCCAGTTGAATCCATTGTATTCACTTACGCGCAAATACCCTTGGGAAAGGTATTAATCCGTCTCTTCCTTCCAGTTATGGGTTAAATAGCAGGACAGATTGTGTTCTATAGCCTTGGTCGGCAACCAGTCTACCGCAGAAAGCAATGGCGACCTACTGCGGAATAATCTTCTGCCCAGTCAGTCATGTTTCTTTCGAGACATGATCGCCCAAGCGTGTATCACGTATGGCACTTAACTGACTGACTGAATGCAAGGAATCTAACTGGAATTCGAACTCGGCTCTGCGATTTCTCGTTCTTAGCCGATATCCACTGCACCACAAGGTAAATCCTACTATTGATTTGATAAAGGATAAATATCCGGTAGAGTGCTACTTCTAAAATAAAAAAAATAAAAAAAACACCCGAAAGAGTTTTAAATGCCTCGTCAATTTTCTATCTTTTGAATCATGTTCATCTTTTATCCTTTCTTCAATACCCACTATACACAGTCTTTTCTCTCACTAACATCCTGCAGACTAGTGGCAAAGCCGCCTTGTTTGGGGTCAAGTGATTAAAAAAAAGCACAAGTTACGTGCCATCCATTTTAGTTGTTTCCGCTGTTGGAAGTCCTCAAGTGATTTGTGATCTGTTTTTTGATAAAGTTCTTTGTGATTACGTAACGCACGACACCGAGTAAGTTACGTTGCCACAGTCCAAACGCATTACAAAAAACTCGTGACAGCGCCACTGTTAAGGCATGAGGAGAAAAATGGTACCAGGAATCCCTTCCTAAACTGAAAACAAGGGATGAGCCCCTACTCCTGTTTAAGAGACGAGGAAAGAATATGGACCAGGTGACAAGAGAGATTATCTATAATATTTACATTATTCGGACTATTGTCCTCATCTTTGTTGCGATTTGTACGACGTTTCGGGCGTTGTACTCTCCGGCCTTCTTCGTACAAATGGCAACAAAGATGTGGACAATAGTCCGAATAATGTAGATACCGTAAGTACTATCTCATCTCAGAAATATAGACAAATACGAGGGATTAGCTATTTCTTCTTTTTTTTTTTTTTTAGTTATTAAGTTCTAACAGTTAAATTCAACATATCCTTTACAGATTCAACAAAGAATTAAAACTAGCAAGGCCATAACTGAAAAAAAATCTTCAAAAAAATCTCAAAACCTTTCCACGGTACTGCCAATAAACCCCACCCCTTAAAACTGACCTAGTGTCACATCTGTTGCGGGGTAGGAACACCAATAAATACCTATATTGGTGTCTAGTAGTTCAACACTAGCAGTGGTTATCTACTTCACGCAACTGGCGAGTATTGTATTTTGTTGATTCTATAAAGATTACTATTTCATTTTCCAACCTCCGTTTTGGTTATTTCTCATTCAGTAACCTTTTTAGATTACAACCGTTTCCAAAGAAAAGATCAATCTTTAAATATGTCTTCAATACTTGGCAATACCACAATATTTTCCCCAGCATAGTCAAGAATAAAATTATAGCACTAATTTGATTATTTAATCTAGTTCGTTTAAGGTACATTTTCTGAAACCAGAATTTCCAACTATTAAAAAGAGAAGTTTTATCTCGCGCCTGTAGATACTTAATTAACTTCTAAATACAGCAAACCAAGGTGAACATTTTCTAGTAGTCCTAATTTCATAATTTTTGCTTGCGGTTGTATATCTAATTATTTTCAAAATCTTGAGCGGTCTCATATAAGATTTAAGCTCTATATATTAGACCTGTCTATCTATCTGCGTGTGTACGCGCACTCATGTGTCTGAAATAAAGTAATATCAACACTGTTTCTTTTCAGTTGCACCTGCGTTGTGGTTAGCAAGCTTGACAAAGGTTTCATGAATGCGTTCTTCTGATAAAAATACTCTAAAAGTCTAATAAATGTCTTCTTATAATTTGGAGTGGTTTGTAACTGACACTATAGGGATCGTAACGGTTTCTAAAACATATTCGCAGCTAGGATCATTTTTAAAGTTTAATCGCCATGTCTCCGCAGAAAAATCGAGTTTGTTATTATCTGTGAATTACCGTAACTGCTTTGATAATAGATTTACGGGGTTCCCCGCTAACGTCTGGAATTCATAGCTAACCACCTCCAAGACTGGGTTCTATTAAGGGCTACATACCCAGTTTACCTTGCTGTTTATACCCACAACTAAAAGGAGAATAGATGGGTTCAGACCTTTTAAAAGGGCAACATACCAAACAAGATTTTGATTAAAAACTATTGTATATTTATAAAAATATTATCACTGTCTTTTATGTGTCTGTTATAGAACGGTACACCATTTACAGTATTTACATTATTCGGACTATTTTCCAGCATTTTTCTTACCATTTGTACGACGTTTTGGCCGTTGTATGCTCAGGCCTTCTTCAGTTGCTAGAAATTTCGAACCGAACCCTTTATTACAGTCACTGGAGTATATAATCCTCATTCCTTCCGACGTAAAGCCTCGATTGAAAGTTATGCGTTATCTCCCTCTAACCCTGCAAGTTACTTGCTCACCACTGCTGTAGCCTGGTATCGAACTATATATAGTTGGGAGTTCAATACCAGGATACAGCAGTGGTGAACAAGTAACTTGCAGGGTTAGAGGGAGACTACTCATGACTTCTAATCGAGGCTATACGCAAGGAATGAGGATGAGATACCTCAGTTCGGTTCGAAATTCCTAGCATCTTAAGAAGACCGGAGCGTATAATGGCCGAAATGTCGTACAAATGGCAACAAAAATATGGACAATAGCCCGAATAATGTAAATATTGTAACTACTATCTCATCTCAGAAATATAGTAAATACAGGTAGACCATTTCTGTTAAATAATGGTAGACCATTTTGCGTTGAATCATGGTAGGTAATTATCCATTAAGTATTGGTAAGTCATTTTCCGTTAAGTAATGGTAAGCAATTTTGTGTTAAATAATGATTGATCATTTTCCGTTTAGTAATGGTATACCATCAAAGATGAAAGAAAAACTTGAAGTATCTGAAATGTGGTTCTACAGAAGGATGCTGCGAATATCATGGATCGGGCATGTGAGCAATGATGAGGTTTTGGAAATTATGGAAACGAAAAGGAAATTAATACTGAGCATCAGGAAGAGACAGCTGAAGCTCCTGGGCCATGCAATGAAGAAGGAGGGTTTGGAGAACCTGATACTAACAGGCCAAGTAGAAGGAAAAAGAGACAAAGGAAAGCAACGGATAACATATTTGAAGGACCTAATCAGGTGGATGATGGAACGAGAGTTGCATGATGTAACAGGAGAAGGCATGCTAAACGCCAGCAGCCTAGAAAGCCATCATCGCCTACGTCCTGAAGGTACAGGGCACATAGAAGAAGAAGAATGTTATACCGTTTGGTAATAAGTCAAAATGTCACATCCTTTCAGGATCATCTTCTCCACATATTCAGTCAGTTTAATTAATTGCTATACGTGATACACGATTTGGCGAGTATATATCTTTCAAGACATGACTGACTTGGTAGAAGAAAATCCTATTTTATTCAACTGAAAATCTATTCGCGGCACTTAAAAACTTTATATCTTCGAGGCTAAAATTTATAACAAGAAATGCATTTAAAGCAATCTCGACATGTACTTAAATTGCCACACCTGATCGAGTTGATTAGATTGACAGTAGAGTTTTCACGAACCTTCACTCAGTCAGTTAAGTGCCATACACGCTTGGGCGATAAAGGAACTGACAGGATAGAAGACCCGCTCAGCAAGAAATGTATAAAAGCAAAGCACAGAACACTCATACTTGAAAAAGGAAAAATACTTCAGCTATTACACGGGCATATCGGAGATCTCTTCCACGACAAGAGAGAGCAACCAGAAATACTGAAAATCGAAGTGAAAGCAGCACAGATCAAATTGAACAGAAACAAATCAACAGGACCTGACAGTATTGTAAAAGTCCTTAGACGGCTTTGGCATTGACAAGGATCGCAGAAATAACAACAGTGGCGTTATACAGCGAACCTAAGCTGATCAATTTTCATAGCACTACCTAAGAAATCAGTTGCAAAGGAATTTGAACCCCACAGAACAATCAGCTTAATGAGTCACATAACAAAACTTATCATTCTGATTCTGATAAAGAGAACGCGTAGCAGAATCGGCTCAGGGATAGGGCAAGAACGGTGCGGCTTCGTTAACGATCCTGGAATAAGGAACACGATATTCATGCTCAGAATGCTATCTGAAAGAGCAATACAAATACAAAAGGACCTTTATCTATGCTTTATAGACTACGCATAGGCATTTGACAAAGTCGGTTACAAAGACTTGTTTCAGATACTGGGCAAACTCGACATTTAAAAAAAAATAAGGAAAAGGGATTTAAAATGGGATAAAAATGGAGAAAATGGGATATAGAAGAACTTATATTGGCAGCAAACCGCTTGCGTACGAACAAGAAATGACTTCAGCAAGTATACAAAATAGAAAGGAGCGTAAGACAAGGATGTGTTTCCTCACCGGATCTGTTTAACTCATATAGCGAAACAATTCTGAGAGGATTAAAATCCTTGCCAAGATTCGTCATTGGCGGCCACAATTTCAACAATATAAGATACGCAAATGATACAGTGCTGATAGCAGACAAGGAAAGGAAAAACGCAGGACCTACAGAAGATAGCAAGAGAAAGTGAGAAGAAAGGACTGAGCGTAAACTTCAAGAAAACAGAATGTTTGGTCATCAGCAAAAAGAAGAACACAAAAAGCTAACTACAGGTCAGAGAAACTAAAACAAAAGTAGTAAAGAAATCTTAATATCTAGGAAACGTTCTGACAGAGGATGGAAAGTGTGATATTAAGATTCGAAGATGCATTGACATGACGAAAGGACGATTTTCAAAATCTAACCAGAGTACTGAGAGACAGGAAACTTTTTTTTGGAAACAAAGAGAAGAATGATTGACTGCTATTCGATATCTGTCCTTCTGTATGGCAGCGAATGTCGGACGATCTCTTCAAGAATGAAGGAGAAGCTCGAGGCAGCATAAATCTGGTTCTACAGAAGGATGCTGAGGATACTGTGGACCGAGCACGTGATCAATGACAAGGTGTTGAAGATGATGCAAACGAAAAGAAAACTCATAATTAACACCAAGAAGAGACAGCTGAGGTTCCTGGGATACGTAAAGAGGAAAGAGAGTCTGGAAAATCTAATACTCACAGGACGGATAGAAGTAAAGAGAGACAGAGAAAAACAGCGCGAAACATATTTGTTAGACTTGAGCAAATGAATGGCTGAGCGGAGTTTGGGAAAGATACCAAGAGGAAAGATAGGGAGAAATGGGAGACTATGATCGCCTACGTATTGAAGTGACACGACACATAAAAAAAGAAAAAAATGAAGAAAAGAGTAGACCATTTTGCCTTAAGTAATGATAGGTTGTATGTGCGTTGTGGTGCAGTGGATGTCGACTCAGAACGACAAATCAGGGAGCAGAGTTCGAATTCCAGTTGAATTCTTTGCATTCACTTACGCACAAATACTCTTGGTAAAGATATTAATATCTTTTCCCTCCAGTTCTGGGCTAAATAATAGGACAGATTGGGTTCTATAGCCTTGGCTGGCAACCAGTCTACCGCAGAAAGCAATGGCAACCTACAGCGGAATAATCTTCTGCCCTGTCAGTCATGTCTCTTTCGAGACATGATCGCCTAAAGTGTGTATCACGTATGACACTTAACTGACTGACTGAATAGAATAGGTGAAAATATGATTAAGGCTTATATTGGTTATTAAATGGGGGATACATTTTATATCGTTAGGAAGTAATAAACTGATCCCCCACATATAACTACATAATAATATAATACATCTCCTCCCCCTCTAGCTATGAGTCAAACAATAGGAAAGATTGGGTTCTATAGCCTTGATTGGTAATCAGTCTACCGCAGAAAGTCATGGCAACCTACTGCGGGATAATCTTCTGCCCAGTCAGTCATGTCTCGAAAGAGACGTGATTGCTCAAAGCGTGTATCACGTATGGCACTTAACTGACTGACTGAAGGTTATTTTCGATTAAGTAATCGTAGACCGTTTGTCTCTAAGTCAAAATACTATTTTATTTTAAGATGAGCATCACAATATTTATTGCATGCGGTTAAATCATGCTGAAAATAACGGGTCTGTATTTATCACCGACATTAAGCAGGGGTGACTCCGGTCGGTACTTAAAAGGAGGACCGCTTAGGAAAACTGAATACTGTAAACAACTTCCTATTTCAAAATAGGTCACAGCTTTAAATAATTTGCAGAATGGTAAAAAATAAATAAAGTAAAAAGGTACTAGTTTTAATCGTATCTTCTTGATGTGCGTTGTGGTACAGTGGATATCGGCTCGGAACGAGATAATCGAGGAGCCGAGTTCGAATTCCAGTTGAATCCATTGTATTCACTTACGCGCAAATGCCCTTGGGAAAGGTATTAATCCGTCTCTTCCTTCCAGTTATGGGTTAAATAACAGGACAGATTGGGTTCTATAGCCTTGGCGTGGCAACTAGTCTACCGCAGAAAAGCAATGGCAACCTACTGCGGGATAATCTTCTCCCCAGTCAGTCATGTTTCTTTCGAGACATGATCGCCCAAGCGTGTTTCGCGTTTTTCTATACATATAAACTTTTAATCATATAAAAAAACAAGAAAGCAGTTAATCAGTTTTTGCTTCTCTTGGACTGGTTGATAGCCAAGCTTTTGAAAAACCAGACTAATCTACTATTTAAGCTAAAAATTGCGGAGATAAATGGATGCCCTTTTTTTATGCAAATAATCTTTACACTACCTACACGACTACGCCAAGCTAAAATGCTTCAATTGGTGCCTTCTTTGTTCTATACGTGCAAACAATAATTAAAAATCATAATTACGGAAAGTCTGTAAGTTCTTCAATATGACAGTGACTGCTGGACAATATCATCAAAGATAAAGGAAAAACTTGAAGCAACTGAAATCTGGTTCTACAGAAGGATGCTGTGGATATCATGGACCGAGCATGTGAGCAATGATGAGGTTTTGGAAAGGATGGAAATATAAAGGAAATTAATATTGAGCATCAGGAAGAGACAAATAAAATTCCTGGAATAAGCAGTGAGGAAAGAGGTCTTGGAGAACCTGTTACTAACAGGACAGATAGAGGAAAAAGAGAAAGCAACATATTTTGAGCAGGTAGATGACCGGACCGGAGTTGCGTGGTATAACAGAAGAAAGCTTGCTAATAGCCACCAGGGATAAGGAGACGTGGAAAGCCAAGATCGCTTACGTTCTGAAAGGACAAAGCACATAGAAGAAGAAGAAGAAGAAGAAGAAGAAGAAGAAGAAGAAGAAGAAGAAGAAGAAGAAGAAGAAATTTCAGTGAAATATGTTACAGAACTCCTAAGTTTTCATTTGAAGTAAAAAAAAAAAAAATAGAAATTTAATCAAAATCAGTGCAGTACAAGGAAGGATGTGCGTTGTGGTGCAGTGGATATCCGCTCGGAACGACAACTCGTGGAGCCGAGTTCGAATTCTAGTTGAATTCGTTGCATTCATCTATGCGCAAATACCCATGGGAAAGGTATTAATCCGTCTATTCCTCCCAGCTATGAGTTAAATAACAGGACAGATTGGATTCTACAGCCCTGGCTGGCAACCAGTCTACCGCAGAAAGCAATGGCAACCTACTGAGAGATAACCTTCTGCCCAGTCAGTCATGTCTCTTTCGAGACATGATCGCCAAGCGTGTATCATGTATGGCATTTAACTGACAAGGAAGAAAAGAGGTATCATTTTAAACTAATACCTGTAGGATATTTTTAGATGGGCTTCGCTGCAAAAAAAAAAAAGAAAAAAGTGAAACAGTTAAGAGAGAAGAGGCAGAGGGCTGCAGACAAAGATTTCCTCCGGATCTGGCTTAAAAGAGACGATGGAAATTGGTTTGATAATGCTGGGGTAACAGGATATTGAGGAGAAGTTACCCTTGGAGCGCTAATAAATGTTGGGGTAGTGAGTCAGATAGCAACAATGTGTGGCCACGAAATCCAGTCAGTGTTGAGGGAATCCATTGAGGAGTGGCCCGCGTGGTGAAAAATCGCTGTTAGGAAGCTAGGGACCGAAAGATTGGCACGGCCCTTCTCTGATGACTCCAACACATGCTAGATCCAGTTGTGGAGTTGCTGACTAGCAAGCCCCATTGTTGGGCATCTCAGTGTTTATCTCTTCTTCTTCTGAAGGATAGTGGTTACCTGACGCTTCCCAAAAGAAGAAATGTTGAAAGAACAAGACAATCACTGAGACCAATCATTTGTGCGTGAGCTGTGCCCTATATGCCAAATCTACCACGATACAGAAGGTGATTAGTATTTGCAATATCAAAACAATGAAAGTGAATAATGCAGATATGTTTTAATAAAAGACGAACAAGATTCAAGAAAATAGAAAATGTCAGTTGACGTTACATTTAATTTTTTTTAGATTGTAGCTATCAAGTAAGTAAGTAAACGGAAAGAAGTTCCATAGACGGGAAGTGCGAGAAAAGAAACTATTGGAGTAGAAGTGATGGTTACATTCAACTGTTTGAACAATAAAAAGGTGGGACCTAGATGCCAATCTAGTAGCACGTTTAAATTCGTGTGGACAGGACACAAGGAAAGAAAAGCTCGTCAGAACTGTTGCCATGAAAATATTTGTAGAAAAGACAGAGGGAAGCCACGTCATGGCGGGGAGAATGTTACTGAAGTTGAAATACCAAGTAAGGATCGATTACATTAGAGATCCTTCTTTGAATTTTGTCAGGAACCTCGAGAAGAATAGCAGGAGCACACAACCAGATGTGACTAGAGTATTTAATGCACGGACGAATCGTCTAGCTGTGTTCCTTCATGATGTGAACGATGGTAGGTCTCCTCGAATTCTTATATTTCATAACTCTTAGCAATGCCTATCTTTACTATATATTTCTCAAGTCACTTCGGAAATTAATTAAGTTACTAAATATGAACGTTTGACTCATCCTCCTCACTCTCCAGTCTTTGCTCCATCCGACTATCAACTTTTCAGATCATTATTAAATTTTTAATAGAACAGTTTATTAATTTTTTAAGGGATTAAAAATAATATTGAGTGTTTTTTTTTTAAATCAACAGTTCAAACTAGTTCAAAATATTAATAAGATTATTGTATCAATAATGATGGTTAATATTGTTAGGGCAAATACATCAATTATAGCCTGTTGTGGCGACTCAGGGTACACGTGAGTTCGAGTTTTCGTCGCCAATTTGTTATGCAATTTGTATACGAATCTTCGTCGCCAATTTGTTGTAGATTCCGGGTGAAGAACCGCACAAATTAATGAACAACAGGAAAATAGGTTATATTTAACGTAATATACAAACTTGAACGCAGGTTAGTAAATCCAGGAATACTATTAGTACGAAATAAATATATACAAGTCTTGAAGTGAAGTCTTTGGAAATAGTATATCCGTATATATTATCCTAGCTGAGTGGAGCTCAGAGCTATTCGGATTTATGTCGCGGTCATCTCTGGGTAACTTCGGTATCTCTCGGTAACTTACGTATCAGTTCCGGTACTCTCCGATAACTCTAACGAATCTCTACGATGACTCTATGGCAGCTCACGTACCTCACTTTGGCAGGAGTATATGTATACTCCAGTCGAGTCCATTATCATATACAAAGGGGAGATCCAACAACATACCCAAAGAAGCATTTGTTTTTTTTTTTCTGTCTTAAAATACTACAAGACTTGACATACAACAAGCTATTCTGGGAACCCTAGAAATTATGCCAGGATTTGTCATCAGCGGTCAGAATCTGAACAACATAAGATACGCAGATGATACAGTGCTGATAACTGACAGGGAAAGAAAAGTACAAGACCTGTAGAAATGTAGAAGAAAATCGAAAGAAAGGACTACAAATAATCTACAAAAAAGCCGCATGTATGGTCATCAACAAACAGAGGAGCCCAAAATACCAATTACAGGTTAGGAATACTACAATCAAGCAGGTAAAAAAAAATGTAAGTACTTGGGAAGTGATCTAACGGAAGACGTAAAATGCGACACTGAGATCCGAAGGCGAATTGGTATGATAAAGGATGCATTCCAGAAGCTGAGAAGTGTATTAAAAGACAGGAAAGTTTCGCTAGAAACAAAGAAGAGAGGACTGGATTGCTATGTGATGTCAGTTCTTCGGTATGGAAGCAAATGCTGGACAATAATATGAAAGATGAACGAAAAACTTGAAGCAACTGAAATGTGGTTCTACAGAAGGATGTTGAGGATATCATGGATCGAGCATATGATCAATGATAAGGTTTTGGAAAGGATGGAAACGAAAAGGAAATTAATACTGAGCATCAAGAAAAGACAGCTAAAGTTCCTGGGACATGTAATGAGGAAAAAGAGCTTAAAGGGCTTAGAGAATCTGATATTCACAAGTCAGATAAAGGGAAAGAGAGATAGGGGAAAGCAGCGGATAACATATTTGACGAGACTGAGCAAGTGGATGGCAGAGCGGAGATTGGGTTGGGTAACGGGAGAAAGAGTGCTATGATCTACCAGGTGTAACGAGATGTGGAAATCTAATAAATAAATAGTATTTATTATTTTGTTGTCAATTCTGAAGAACAAAGAAAATGTATAAAATTCACTTTCAAATGATTGGCAAGGCAGGGATTAGAGAGAGATAGCAAAAGGACGCGTTACAAAATAATATGTCATGGAGACCCATGATCATATACATAATGAATGGACACAGTATAATGATGCTGATGAAAAAGATGGAGAAGAAGATGAAGATGATAATGACACATCTAAACTTATTTATAAATGGAACTTTGTCTGTGTGTGTATGTGTGTGTGTGTCTCTGTGCGTGTGTGTCCGTTATCTATAGACTCCGAAACGGCTGAACCGATTTTCTTGAAATTTTACACAGTTGTACTATAAGCGACTGCGACTGTTTTTAGATAAGTTTTGTGTCGAGGTATCCCCGATAAATATCAAAAATCGATAATCGAAAAAAATCGGGTTATAGAAGGAATGGTCCGATTTTAATCAAATTTGATACACCCATAGACGAAGACATAAGAAACGATATTCAGAAGTTTCAAGGTTGCAGTTCTTACAATAGTGCAGAAAATCGATAATACATATATAAAAGCTTTCATTACACCCGAGCAACGCCGGGCTATAGTGCTAATTAAAAATAAATCTATATACGTTTTTATTAAATTAATTGATATCCTCGTTTGTTTTTCTTAAAATGGCGGCTTTATTTATCTTCCATTTCACAGGTTATATTTCATTGGATACATTTTATTGACGATTAATCTTTGATTTGTGTCTCTATAATTAACTTTATTGTCAGCGCTAAGAAAGAATTCTGCCTTGTACAACATTTAAGAGTAAATATATCTACCTAAAACTATGTTTAAGTAAATGTAATCGATCATGTGTTTTGTGGTACAGTGGATATCGGCTCGGAACGAGAAATCGGGGAGCCGAGTTCGAATTCCAGTTGAATCCATTGTGTTCACTTACGCGCAAATACCCTTTTGAAAGGTATTAATCCGTCTCTTCCTTCCAGTTATGGGTTAAATAGCAGGACAGATTGGGTTCTATAGCCTTGGTCGGCAACCAGTCTACCGCAGAAAGCAATGGCAACCTACTGCGGGATAATCTTCTGCCCAGTCAGTCATGTCTCTTTCGAGACATGATCGCCCACGTGTATCACATATGGCACTTAACTGACTGAATCAATCATGACCTCGTAGCTCGACATCAGTCACTTTCTCACAGACGTGACTTGGCTCCCTCTGTCTTTTCTATAAATATTTTCATGACAACTCCTTCGGCTGGCTTTTTCCCTAGTGCCGCAAAGACATAAATTTAAGTGTGTTACTTGACGGCAGGATGTGCGTTGTGATGCAGTGGATATCGGCTCGGAACGAGAAATCAGGGAGCCGAGTTCGAATTTCAGTTGGATTCCTTGCATTCACTTACGCACAAATACCCTTGGAAAAGTTACTAATCCGTTCTTTCCTCCAGTTATGGGTTAAATAACAGGACAGATTGGATTCTATAGCCTTGGCTGGAAATCAGTCCACCGCAGAAAGTAATGGTAACCTACTGCAGGATAATCATCTGCTCAGTCAGTCATGTCTCTTTTGAGACATGATCGCCCAAGCGTGAATCACGTATGGCACTTAACTGACTAGACTGGCATCTAGGGCTCACCCATTTACTCTTGAAATAGATGACTGCGACCGGCAAGCGGGTATCACGTCTGACAATTAATTGACTGACGTTTTGTTTAACCTCGGTGTAGTTTATCCAGATTATAACCCAGCACGTCGTATATTATTTGTCAAAACTCTTCTCCATAAACTGCTTAAGTCTGTTGTTCTTCGATATTTTTGCAGGAAGTTTTTTTTTCTGAAATCAGTTTACTTGAAGACAAAACCGAAATATAAGCATTTGTTTTAACTTTCGTAGTCGTCCATAAACATAAAAAAAAAAAAATTAAATCATCGTACGTTTCGGCGCTAAACGCAGAAACTTTAAAAGACTTGAAAGAGGAAACTCGTGTCGTTGTCGTTTTTATTGTTACCTCTCTTTTTTCATCAATTTATCGTTCGATGTATTTTCTTGTCTTTTAACGATACGTTGACTTTCTTTTCCTCTTGTCTTTAATATTTATAAGCAGTTAATACCATTGGGTGAGAGAAACGTTCTCGTTATGTCAAACTGAAGACTTGATAGAACGCAGCTGAAAAACCATTGTTGCTGTAGAACGATGCGACCAAAAAATGTATGGATGTTTCGCAGCGCAGTAATTCATAATTATATATTCTTTACGACAAACAATGACTTTTGAGTCTAAAAAAAAAAAAGCATTTTCTTTTACTACAAGGGCCACTTTTACCATCAATTGTTTAATACCCATTTTTATTTGCTCAGAAATTAATCTATTTTATGAATGGCAAGCATGAACTTTCGTAGCCTCAAAAAGATGTTTTTCCCTTGACACCACTATTGTTTAAGAATAGAATTTTAATAAAACCGAAACATTTGAAAGTAAATTTATGCATTTTCTTTGTTCTTGAGAATTGACAACAAAATAATAAATACTATTTATTCATTAGATTGTTTATTTATTATGTTATTTATTGAAATGGTTACAAAACGTCGGCGAATTGACAATTATAATTATTATAAAGATTTCCCTGTAGTTGGTTCCCACATTGTAATAACTTAGCAAATGTTTATAATTTTATGAATACAAGATTGTTTTCGTATTTATTTCTTTATAAATTGTTTTCGTATTTATTTCTTTATAAATTGGTAAATAATAAATATTGCGTTGCATTAGTTTTTAGAATGTTGCAAATATAAAATTATTCTTACATAAAAAAAACTAACGAATAAATAGTGTTTAAAATTTTTGTTGTAAAATCTCAAAAACAAAAATATATAAACATTTAGGGACAAAATATTTCTGACACAACTTCTCGACTTCAGTCACTTTCTTAACTGAAATGTAGTTTCCTTTTGTATTTCTGCAAAAATATTTAATAGAAATTGCTCTGGGAAGCGTGGCATTTAAGTTCAACCCTTTTACCATTGAAATAGTTAAATATAATATCCTCTTCTTCTCCATATAATAGTTAAATATAACATCCTCTTTTCCTCCATATAATAGTTAAATATAACATCCTCTTTTCCTCCATATAATAGGTAAATATAACATCCTCTTTTCCTCCATATAATAGTTAAATATAACATCCTTTTCTCCTCCATATAATAGTTAAATGTAAAACCCTCTTCTCCTCCATATAATAGTTAAATGTAAAACCCTCTTCTCCTCCATATAATAGTTAAATTTAACATCCTTTTCTCCTCCATATAACAGTTAAATGTAACACCCTCTTCTCCTCCATATAATAGTTAAATATAACATCCTCTTTTCCTCCATATAATAGTTAAATATAACATCCTCTTTTCCTCCATATAATAGTTAAATATAACATCCTTTTCTCCTCCATATAACAGTTAAATGTAACACCCTCTTCTCCTCCATATAATAGTTAAATATAACATCCTCTTTTCCTCCATATAATAGTTAAATATAACATCCTTTTCTCCTCCATATAACAGTTAAATGTAACACCCTCTTCTCCTCCATATAATAGTTAAATATAACATCCTCTTTTCCTCCATATAATAGTTAAATATAACATCCTTTTCTCCTCCATATAACAGTTAAATGTAACACCCTCTTCTCCTCCATATAATAGTTAAATATAACATCCTCTTTTCTTCCATATAATAGTTAAATATAACATCCTCTTCTCCTCCATATAATAGTTAAATGTAAAACCCTCTTCTCCTCCATATAATAGTTAAATATAACATCCTCTTCTCCTCCATATAATAGTTAAATGTAAAACCCTCTTCTCCTCCATATAATAGTTAAATATAACATCCTTTTCTCCTCCATATAATAGTTACATGTAAAACCCTCTTCTCCTCCATATAATAGTTAAATGTAAAACCCTCTTCTCCTCCATATAATAGTTAAATGTAAAACCCTCTTCTCCTCCATATAATAGTTAAATTTAACATCCTCTTTTCCTCCATATAATAGTTAAATATAACATCCTCTTCTCCTCCATATAATAGTTAAATGTAAAACCCTCTTCTCCTCCATATAATAGTTAAATATAACATCCTCTTCTCCTCCATATAATAGTTAAATGTAAAATCCTCTTCTCCTCCATATAATAGTTAAATATAACATCCTTTTCTCGTCCATATAAT
Source organism: Ascarosepion bandense (assembly GCA_037127315.1). NCBI lineage: Eukaryota > Metazoa > Mollusca > Cephalopoda > Sepiida > Sepiidae > Ascarosepion > Ascarosepion bandense. Next base: position 256,673 of record JBBBDQ010001215.1, read on the forward strand.
AGTTAAATGTAAAACCCTCTTCTCCTCCATATAATAGTTAAATATAAAACCCTCTTCTCCTCCATATAATAGTTAAATTTAACATCCTTTTCTCCTCCATATAACAGTTAAATGTAACACCCTCTTCTCCTCCATATAATAGTTAAATATAACATCCTCTTTTCCTCCATATAATAGTTAAACATAACATCCTCTTCTCCTCCATATAATAGTTAAATGTAAAACCCTCTTCTCCTCCATATAATAGTTAAATGTAACACCCTCTTCTCCTCCATATAATAGTTAAATTTAACATCCTTTTCTCCTCCATATAATAGTTAAATGTAAAACCCTCTTCTCCTCCATATAATAGTTAAATGTAAAACCCTCTTCTCCTCCATATAATAGTTAAATATAACATCCTCTTTTCCTCCATATAATAGTTAAATATAACATCCTTTTCTCCTCCATATAACAGTTAAATGTAACACCCTCTTCTCCTCCATATAATAGTTAAATATAACATCCTCTTTTCTTCCATATAATAGTTAAATATAACATCCTCTTCTCCTCCATATAATAGTTAAATGTAAAACCCTCTTCTCCTCCATATAATAGTTAAATATAACATCCTCTTCTCCTCCATATAATAGTTAAATGTAAAACCCTCTTCTCCTCCATATAATAGTTAAATATAACATCCTTTTCTCCTCCATATAATAGTTACATGTAAAACCCTCTTCTCCTCCATATAATAGTTAAATGTAAAACCCTCTTCTCCTCCATATAATAGTTAAATGTAAAACCCTCTTCTCCTCCATATAATAGTTAAATTTAACATCCTCTTTTCCTCCATATAATAGTTAAATATAACATACTCTTCTCCTCCATATAATAGTTAAATGTAAAACCCTCTTCTCCTCCATATAATAGTTAAATATAACATCCTCTTCTCCTCCATATAATAGTTAAATGTAAAATCCTCTTCTCCTCCATATAATAGTTAAATATAACATCCTTTTCTCGTCCATATAATAGTTAAATGTAAAACCCTCTTCTCCTCCATATAATAGTTAAATATAAAACCCTCTTCCTCCTATATAATAGTTAAATTTAACATCCTTTTCTCCTCCATATAACAGTTAAATGTAACACCCTCTTCTCCTCCATATAATAGTTAAATATAACATCCTCTTTTCCTCCATATAATAGTTAAACATAACATCCTCTTCTCCTCCATATAATAGTTAAATGTAAAACCCTCTTCTCCTCCATATAATAGTTAAATGTAACACCCTCTTCTCCTCCATATAATAGTTAAATTTAACATCCTTTTCTCCTCCATATAATAGTTAAATGTAAAACCCTCTTCTCCTCCATATAATAGTTAAATGTAAAACCCTCTTCTCCTCCATATAATATTTAAATTTAACATCCTTTTCTCCTCCATATAACAGTTAAATGTAACACCCTCTTCTCCTCCATATAATAGGTAAATATAACATCCTCTTTTCCTCCATATAATAGTTAAATATAACATCCTCTTTTCCTCCATATAATAGTTAAACATAACATCCTCTTCTCCTCCATATAATAGTTAAATGTAAAACCCTCTTCTCCTCCATATAGTAGTTAAATGTAAAACCCTCTTCTCCTCCATATAATAGTTAAATTTAACATCCTTTTCTCCTCCATATAACAGTTAAATGTAACACCCTCTTCTCCTCCATATAATAGTTAAATATAACATCCTCTTTTCCTCCATATAATAGTTAAATATAACATCCTCTTTTCCTCCATATAATAGTTAAATATAACATCCTTTTCTCCTCCATATAACAGTTAAATGTAACACCCTCTTCTCCTCCATATAATAGTTAAATATAACATCCTCTTTTCCTCCATATAATAGTTAAATATAACATCCTTTTCTCCTCCATATAACAGTTAAATTTAACACCCTCTTCTCCTCCATATAATAGTTAAATATAACATCCTCTTTTCCTCCATATAATAGTTAAATATAACATCCTTTTCTCCTCCATATAACAGTTAAATATAACACCCTCTTCTCCTCCATATAATAGTTAAATATAACATCCTCTTTTCCTCCATATAATAGTTAAATATAACATCCTTTTCTCCTCCATATAACAGTTAAATGTAACACCCTCTTCTCCTCCATATAATAGTTAAATATAACATCCTCTTTTCCTCCATATAATAGTTAAATATAACATCCTCTTCTCCTCCATATAATAGTTAAATGTAAAACCCTCTTCTCCTCCATATAATAGTTAAATATAACATCCTCTTCTCCTCCATATAATAGTTAAATGTAAAACCCTCTTCTCCTCCATATAATAGTTAAATATAACATCCTTTTCTCCTCCATATAATAGTTAAATGTAAAACCCTCTTCTCCTCCATATAATAGTTAAATGTAAAACCCTCTTCTTCTCCATATAATAGTTAAATATAACACCCTCTTCTCCTCCATATAATAGTTAAATGTAAAACCCTCTTCTCCTCCATATAATAGTTAAATATAACATCCTTTTCTCCTCCATATAATAGTTAAATGTAAAACCCTCTTCTCCTCCATATAATAGTTACATGTAAAACCCTCTTCTCCTCCATATAATAGTTAAATTTAACATCCTTTTCTCCTCCATATAACAGTTAAATGTAACACCCTCTTCTCCTCCATATAATAGTTAAATATAACATCCTCTCTTCCTCCATATAATAGTTAAACATAACATCCTCTTCTCCTCCATATAATAGTTAAATGTAAAACCCTCTTCTCCTCCATATAATAGTTAAATGTAACATCCTTTTCTCCTCCATATAATAGTTAAATGTAAAATCCTCTTCTCCTCCATATAATAGTTAAATATAACATCCTTTTCTCGTCCATATAATAGTTAAATGTAAAACCCTCTTCTCCTCCATATAATAGTTAAATATAAAACCCTCTTCTCCTCCATATAATAGTTAAATTTAACATCCTTTTCTCCTCCATATAACAGTTAAACGTAACACCCTCTTCTCCTCCATATAATAGTTAAATATAACATCCTCTTTTCCTCCATATAATAGTTAAACATAACATCCTCTTCTCCTCCATATAATAGTTAAATGTAAAACCCTCTTCTCCTCCATATAATAGTTAAATGTAACACCCTCTTCTCCTCCATATAATAGTTAAATTTAACATCCTTTTCTCCTCCATATAATAGTTAAATGTAAAACCCTCTTCTCCTCCATATAATAGTTAAATGTAAAACCCTCTTCTCCTCCATATAATATTTAAATTTAACATCCTTTTCTCCTCCATATAACAGTTAAATGTAACACCCTCTTCTCCTCCATATAATAGTTAAATATAACATCCTCTTTTCCTCCATATAATAGTTAAATATAACATCCTCTTTTCCTCCATATAATAGTTAAACATAACATCCTCTTCTCCTCCATATAATAGTTAAATGTAAAACCCTCTTCTCCTCCATATAGTAGTTAAATGTAAAACCCTCTTCTCCTCCATATAATAGTTAAATTTAACATCCTTTTCTCCTCCATATAACAGTTAAATGTAACACCCTCTTCTCCTCCATATAATAGTTAAATATAACATCCTCTTTTCCTCCATATAATAGTTAAATATAACATCCTCTTTTCCTCCATATAATAGTTAAATATAACATCCTTTTCTCCTCCATATAACAGTTAAATGTAACACCCTCTTCTCCTCCATATAATAGTTAAATATAACATCCTCTTTTCCTCCATATAATAGTTAAATATAACATCCTTTTCTCCTCCATATAACAGTTAAATTTAACACCCTCTTCTCCTCCATATAATAGTTAAATATAACATCCTCTTTTCCTCCATATGATAGTTAAATATAACATCCTTTTCTCCTCCATATAACAGTTAAATATAACACCCTCTTCTCCTCCATATAATAGTTAAATATAACATCCTCTTTTCCTCCATATAATAGTTAAATATAACATCCTTTTCTCCTCCATATAACAGTTAAATGTAACACCCTCTTCTCCTCCATATAATAGTTAAATATAACATCCTCTTTTCCTCCATATAATAGTTAAATATAATATCCTTTTCTCCTCCATATAACAGTTAAATGTAACACCCTCTTCTCCTCCATATAATAGTTAAATATAACATCCTCTTTTCCTCCATATAATAGTTAAATATAACATCCTCTTCTCCTCCATATAATAGTTAAATGTAAAACCCTCTTCTCCTCCATATAATAGTTAAATATAACATCCTCTTCTCCTCCATATAATAGTTAAATGTAAAACCCTCTTCTCCTCCATATAATAGTTAAATATAACATCCTTTTCTCCTCCATATAATAGTTAAATGTAAAACCCTCTTCTCCTCCATATAATAGTTAAATGTAAAACCCTCTTCTTCTCCATATAATAGTTAAATATAACACCCTCTTCTCCTCCATATAATAGTTAAATGTAAAACCCTCTTCTCCTCCATATAATAGTTAAATATAACATCCTTTTCTCCTCCATATAATAGTTAAATGTAAAACCCTCTTCTCCTCCATATAATAGTTACATGTAAAACCCTCTTCTCCTCCATATAATAGTTAAATTTAACATCCTTTTCTCCTCCATATAACAGTTAAATGTAACACCCTCTTCTCCTCCATATAATAGTTAAATATAACATCCTCTCTTCCTCCATATAATAGTTAAACATAACATCCTCTTCTCCTCCATATAATAGTTAAATGTAAAACCCTCTTCTCCTCCATATAATAGTTAAATGTAACATCCTTTTCTCCTCCATATAACAGTTAAATATAACATCCTCTTCTCCTCTTATACTTTCTTCAGTACTCCCACAACCAGTCTTTTCTCTCACTGTAACCACATATGCACTCGTAGCTGTCTCGTCTTGTTTGGGTTAAAAGGTTTAAAAAAAATCTTCTCGTCTTCCCTCTCCTTCTTTCTCTCCTTTTCCTTCTAACTCTAAAGGGAGATAAACTTTCGTGAAAATACAACTGCAACAGTTACAGTTAAGCTTTTGTCTATTTATCGGCCACCCAAACTAATATCCCACAGCAACGGAGATCAGAAGGCTAATCAGCTTATTAAAATAAGTAGGCCACAAAGATTTGAGAGATATGCTCAGCAACCTAGGCATATTTGGGAAAGACATTAGAGTAATCAAGAACATCTACTAACAAACCACCTGCAACTCGACAGGAAACGAGTTCAGCAGATATACAAAGATACAAAATGGAGTAAGACCAGGATGTATCTTTTCACCGGACCTATTCAACTTAAACAGCAATATAATTCTGAGAGAAAATCATGCTTGGATTCGTCATTAGCGACCACAATCTGAACAATATAAGATACGCAGATGATAGAATGCTGATAGCAGACACGGAAAGGAAACTACAATACCTTCTGCAGAAGGTAACTGAAGAAAGCGGAAAAAAAGGACTACATATAATCAACAAAAAAAAAAAAAAAAAAAAACTGAATGGTCATCAGTAAAAAGAGGTACCGAAAATGCCAACTACAGGTCAGTCAGTTAGTTAAGTGCCATGCGCGATACACGCTTTGGGCGATCATGTCTTGAAAGAGACATGACTGACTGGGCAGAAGATTATCCCGCAGTAGGTTGCCATTGCTTTCTGCGGTAGACTTGTTGCCGACCAAGGCTATAGAACCCAATCTGTCCTATTATTTAACCCATAACTGGAGGGAAAGAGGCGGATTAATACCTTTCCCAAGGGTATTTGCGCGTAAGTGAATGCAAGGAATTCAACTGGAATTCGAACTCGGTTCCCCGATTTCTCGTTCCGAGCCGATATCCACTGCGCCACAACCCGGAGATCCTAAATCTAGCAGGTACAGAAATTTAAATACCTGGTAAGTGTTCTAACGGAGGGCGGAAAATACGACACTGAAATCCGCAGGCGAATTGGCATGGCCAAGGATACATTCCGGAAATTTAGTAGAGTATTGAGAGAGGAAAAAATTTCACTGGAGAAGAAGAAGAAGAGAGTGCTTGATTGCTGTGTGACGTCTTTTCTTCAAGATGGCAGTGAATGCTGGACAATGTTTTAAATTTCTATATATTATTTGCCAAATTCTCATTTTAGACCTGTTGTTATATTATCCAATTTTATTTTTATTCTATTAGTAGATTTTAAAGCAGCCACATTATTAAAAGATAAAGGAAGCAACCGAATTGTGTTTCTACAGGAGGATGTTGAGGATACCATAGACCAAACATATGAGCAACGAGGAGGTTTTGGAGAGGATGAAAACGAAAACTAATACTTAGCATCAAGAGAAGACAGATGAAGTTCCTGGGACATATAATGAGGAAGGAGGGTTTGGAGAATCTGATACTCACAGGGAAAAGAGTAACAGAGGAAAGCAATGCGTAACATACTTGACGGGTGTGAGCAAATGGATGGTAGAGCAGATTTCGAGAGGGATAACAGGTGAAAGAATGTTAAAAGCTACTAGGGATAGGAAGATGTGGAAGGCCATGATCGCCCACGTCCTGCAAAGACACGGCACACAGTAAAAGAAGTTAACAGAAAATAAGCATCGTTAGTCCATTCTTTTTTTTTTTAGCAGCATATCAACTACGGAATGTCTAATGTTGAAATTAAATCTTTTTTTCAGATAATAATGGTTTTAAGGATAGAATTCATAGCTTGAGTGAGAAGTGGTGGATTGTTATGTGATGTTTGTTCTTCAGTATGGTAGTGAATGCTGGAAAATCTCCTCAAAGATAAAAAAAAGCAACCGAAATGTGTTTCTACAGAATAGAGAATACCATGGACCAAACATATGAGCAATGATGAGAATTTTGAAATGTTAGAAACGCAAAAGAAACTTATACTTAACAACAGGAAAAGGCACCTAAAGTTCCTGAGACGTGTAATGAGGAAGAAGGGCTTGGAGAACCTGATACTCACAAGTCAGATAGAGGGAAATAGAGACAGGGGAATGCAACGTATGACATACTTGATGGGCTTGAGTAAGTGGACGGGAGAGCGAGATTTGGGTCGGGTAGCAGGAGAAATCTTGCTAAGAGCCACTAGTGATTGAAAGATGTGGAAGGCCATGATCGCATACGTCCTGATAGAACACGGCATATAGACGAAGGATAACAGGAGGCAATATGGTTGCTTACATGAATCGTTTTCTTCTCTTTGAATTTTAAATTTCTTTCGATATTTTAAAATTAACTTGATCAAAATCAAATGTGGTTCATGCTAAAACTAAAGTAACAGCAGATTTACTTAAAAATTGCTGATATTTTTTATATGTCGTATTAGTTTCTTTTTAAATCTACCATCCGCCCGTGTATTGAATACTGCTGCCACATCTGGTTGGGTGCCCCTGCTACTCTCCTCGGGCTTCTTGACAAAATACAACGGAGAATCTGTAACGTGATCGACACTGACTTGGCAAACCAGCTGCAACCACTCTCTCACCGGCGTGACGTGGCTTCCTTGTGCCTCTTCTATAAATACTTTAACGGCTTCTGCTCCGATGAACTTAGATCATTGGTGCCGCCTAGGTACGAATTTACACGAGATACTAGATTAGCAACTAGTTCCCACCCTTTTATAGTGAAACCGATAAAATGTAACCGTAATTTCTACTCCAACAGCTTCTTTTCTCGCGCTTCCCGCCTGTGGAATTCCCTTCCACATGTCTGCTTTCCCGACAGCTACAATCTCCAGGAGTTTAAATGTAAGGTCAATAGACACCTCCTATCACACTAACTTGCATCTATTCTTCCAACACTCTCACCATCTACCCAACCCTCATTCCCGGTATCCATACTCGTCCTATCACCCTCCTTTTGACATTTCCTATATCTAACCATCCTTTCTCACCACTTTCCCCTCTATGTAACCCCTTATGCAATAGTGGCAGTGAAATGCCTTGCTCGGGGTAAAACAATTATAACAAAAAATATTTTTACTTTTAACGGTTTAAAAGGGTAAATCTCTTTTTTATATGAGACAATTAAGTTATTTGCTGAGATAAAAATACTAAATAACTCACGCAGAAAGTATAACCAATACTGTTTTCAATCAGTTCACACCAAGCAAGGCGGGTATGCCTCTAGTACATAGGCATTTACAGAGATTGAAAGTGAGAAAAAAGACTAGTTTGTTTGTGAGGCTTAACGACCTATCAATCCTTATGGGATCATTTTAAGGTCATAACCAGTGATTTTGGGTAAGGTTAGTTTATTTTTACAACGTTTTTCTTTTCACGATTCATTGCGATTTGTTTTTTAAGAGCAGGGTCCCCAAGTCCTACCCTTGTTATTTAACCCATAACTGGAGGGAATGGACGGATTAATACCTTTCCCAAGGGTACCAGTGCTTAAGTGAATGCAGGGTATTCAACTGGAATTTGAACTCGGCTCACCGAGCCGATATCCACTGAACTCGGCTCTTTCCGAGCCGATATCCACTGCACCACAACGCACATCCGTCACTATACGCTTGCAGCACCTGGTATTCCCAAGCGGTCACCCATCTAAGTACTGACCAGGCTCAACGTTGCTTAACTTCGGTGATCGAGCGAGAACCGGTGTATTCAACGTGATAGGCCGTAAGCATGCACATCCGTCACTAAACGCTTACAGCACCTGGTATTCCCAAGCGGGCACCCATATAAGTACTAACCAGGCTCAACGTTGCTTAACTTCGGTGATCGAGCGAGAACCGGTGTATTCAACGTGAGCCTAAAAGACTAGGCATAGAGAGGTATAAACAATAAGGGTAAAACAAGAACGTTATTTAAGAAGATAGAAGATAGCGATTGACGTTGATTTAAAATCTTGTAGATTGTATTTATCAGGGAAGTAATCATGCGGAAATTGCAAGAAAAGAAACTGTTGGACTAGAAGTGGTGGCTGCATTCATCTATTTCAACAGTAAAAGGGGTGAGACCTAGATGCCAGTCTAGTAGCCCGCTTAATTTCTTGAGATCGCGGCACCAGGGAAAAAGCCCGCCAAAGCAGGTGCCATTAAAATATTTGTAGAAAGGACAGAGGGAAGCCATGTCACGTCGGTGAGAAAGTGGTGACTGAAGTCTAGATGCCTTGTCAGGATCGATTACATTTACTTAAACATCGCCGATAATTTTTAAGGCTTTAGGTAGATATATAGGGTGTCCATAAAGTCCGTGTGCATTTTTAAAAATTTATAATTTTATTTGTATTTTTGATATGTGCGTTGTGATACAGTGGATATCGACTCGGAACGAGAAGCCGGGGAGCCGAGTTCAAATTCCAGTTGAATCCATTGCATTCACTTTCGCGCAAATACCCTTTGGAAAGGTATTAATCCGTCTCTTTCTTCCAGTTATGGGTTAAATAGCAGGACAGATTGGGTTCTATAGCCTTGGTCGGCAACCAGTCTACCGCAGAAAGCAATGGCAATCTACTGCGGGATAATCTTCTGCCCAGTCAGTCATGTCTCTTTCGAGACATGATCGCCCAAGCGTGTATCACGTATGGCACTTAACTAACTAATCTAAAACTTGTTATAAAGTTTAATGTGTTATTTATTCAGAAATTATAACATGGATATGTTATAATTTCTGAATAAATATTATTAGCTCTACTTTGTATTGAGCACTTTTTTAAGAATAGTGATTCTTTGGACTATTATTCCATCCATACGTACCCTATACTCGGATAAAGTTTAATGTACCTAGTTTTTAGTATAGTTATTAAATAATTCTTTACGACAAAATTTGCAACAATTCTTAGATAAGGAAAAAAATATGAACTGCAAAATCATTACTCTTTGTATTGCTAATGATGGAGGACATGTGGAAACTTAAATAAAATTTCAATAAAACCTTACAAATTATGCATTTACTACTTTCTAAATCTTTTTACAAATTATTTCTATCGCATATACAAATAAAGTTATAATTTTTTTTAAAGTTCACATGAACTTTATGGACACCTTGTATTTAGTCTTAAATGCTGTACAAAGCGGAATTCCTTTTTAAGGCTGACAACAAAGTTAATTATAGAGACACAAACGCAAGTTTGATTGTAAATAAAATATATCCAATGAAATATGACCAGTGAAATGGAAGATTAATATAGTCATCACTTTGTATGGTAAAGGTAAACAAACGTATATTTATTTATTGTTAATGTGTTTCTTCTTCGCCTTGATCTTTTCATCACCCTCATGCCGTGCGCTTCAGGGCGTAGACGTTCATGGGTCTCCACGACCTGTCGCTGCTCATGTGTTCGTTAAATGTTATCCTCAGCATCTTTCTGTAGAACCACATTTCTGTTGCTTCGAGGCATTACTTCATCTTTGAAAAGATTGCACATAATTCGCTGCCATATAGGAGGACAGATATCATATAAGAGTCCAATAGTCTTTTTTTTTTCTTTTTCCAACAATATTTTCCTGTCTCTTAATACTCTGCTTAGCTTTTGAAATGCTTCCCTGACTATGCCAATACGTCTTCGGATCTCAGTATCGCACTTCCGTCGTCTGTTAGAAAACTTCCCAGATGTTGCTATCTCTTCTAATCCCTTCTTTGTCTTCTTCTTTTCATCACCCTCATGCCGTGTCCCTTCAGGACACAAACGTTCATGGGTCTCCACGACTTCTTGTATTTTGTAAGCATTAGCAATGATTGTCTTTTAGTTTTCTCTATTAATCACTGTTCTGCCAACCATTTACACAAACTCTATCTTCTTCTATATGTTGTGTCCCTTCAGAGCGTGGAAGATCATGGTTCTCCACGACTTCCTGCATTTTGTAGCTCTTAGTAATCTTTGTCTTTTTGCTATCTCTCCTAATCCCTGCGCTACCAACCATTTGCACAAACTTCCTCTCCCCTTTTTCTTCTTATTTTTCTTCCTAATATTTTCTATAATGCATGTCCCTTCATGACGTAGACAATCATGGATTTCCATGGATTCTTGTATTTTATAATCTTTAGCAATAGCTGTCTTTTGGTTATCTATCTATCTAAACTTATTTATAAATGAGACTTTGTCTCTGTGTGTGTGTGTGGGTGTCTGTGTGCGTGTGTGTATCCGTTACCTATAGACTCCGAAACGGCTTAACCGATTTTCTTGAAAATTCACACAGTTGTTCTAGAAGCGTCTGCGAGTGTTCTTAGATAGGTTTTGTGTCGAGGTAACCCCGATAAATATCGAAAATCGAAAAAATCGGGTTATAGAAGGAGTGGTCCGAATTTAGACAAAAACATAAGAAACGATATTCAGAAGTTTCAAGGTTGCAGTTCTTACAATAGTGCAGAAAATCGATAATATATATATTTAAAAGGCAAGATGTTTGTGTGTGTATCTGTTTATCTGTCTGTATGTCCTTTATACAAACCCACAATTTTTATCCGATTCTCATCAAACTTCACACAAATTTTCTTTAGGCAGAGTCTGAGCTCCAAGACGATGGATTAGTTTTAAAGCTTTCATTACATCCGAGCAACGCCGGGTTATACTGCTGGTCCCTAATAATCACTTCTATGCCAGCCATTTACACAATCTCCTTCTTTTATTTTTTCTATATGACGTGTCAATTCAGGAAGTGAGTCATCATGGATCTCTACGATTTCTATTATTTTATTTTAGCTCTTAGCAATGTGTGTCGTTTTGCTTGTGAGAAATTTCTTCTCAATAGAGGGGGATGGTGGAAAAACGCAAGGACGCGCCGTTAAACAAGTCACACTTACCTTTATTAGTAGAATTCCGGTAGGGTCATTTTGCAAAACGATTACGTCTAGCGTAACCACAGCTTGTTAGTGGTTATCAGGAAATTCTGTCTTACAGTTCATAAAACAAAAATGGTAAAATAACCAAACAGGTTGACACGAGGTTATCAGAAGGCTGCCATAATTTCAACTGTCAAGAGACCCCTTTGCTGCTGTCTCACGTGCTCATAACAGGCGTCAAAATTTTACTCTTAAAAGTCCCTCCCCCTTTCCCCTTAGAAGAACAGAGGGAAGAAGAAGAAAATAGAAGGAGCAAGGGGCAAGTTTGAGGTGTTTAATGGCGCAATTTCTAACATGCTATCTCCCTCTAATCCCTATTTTCCGAACAATTTTCACGCGCCAATTTGGTATGTTATTCTCTACTTTCCACTGTCCCTCTTGTCATCAATGTCTTGTGTGTTTTAAACTTTCTGAGACTTATTTTCTCATTATGTACTCTAGAAACTTCAACTCTTTTTCTGACTGTATGTAAAGTGTCCTTTTTATTTCCATTTTTGTTAAAACTTGATTTGCATTTTCTATCTGTGGTATTTTCAGCATCCGTCTGTAAAAATCATTTTTGTTATCTGAAGTCTCTTCTTCATCTCTGAAGAGGCTGTCGTCATTCTAAGCTTGGGTTGTTCCTTTTTCTGATAACCCCATACATTCTTTCTTCTTAGAATTGATGTTTGTTTTTTTTCTTCTCGCTTTCTTTCCGACATTCTCTTGCAGTTCCTATAGTTTCCTTTCTGTGTTGTGCTATCAACATTGTCGTCTGCATATCTTATGTTAAGATTGTGGCAGCCAATGAAATACTTCTGATGCGATTTCTAATTCGCTAAGTATTGTCTCTATGTAGACATTAAATAAGTTCAGTGAAAAGATACAGCCTTGCCTTATGCAATTTTCTATTTTAGTTGATTTATTAAATTCATTTTCTATGCGTCTGCAAACGGTTTTCTTCCTGTATAAATGCTGGATACTCTAAAATCAACCAGTCAGTTAAGTGGCAAACATGATACACGCGGCGTAGGAGACCACGTCTCTTTCGATCCATGACTGACTAGACAGAAGATGTTTCCGCATTAAGTTTCCATTTATTTCCGGGGTAGACTGGATGCCAGCCAAGGCTATAGAACCCATTCAATACTGCGATTCATTTTATCAAGATCAGTCAGTTAAGTGACATACGTGTTACACGCTTGACTGATCATGTCTCTTTCGAGACATGACTGACTAGGTAGCAGCCGAAAATACCAAATATCAAGCAGGTACAAACATTTAAATACCTGGGAAGTGATCTAACAGAGGACGGGAATTGCGACACAGAGATCCGAAGGCGAACTGGCATGGCGGAGAACGAATTCCAGAAGCTGAGTAGAATATTAAAAGACAGGGCAATTTCGCTAGAAACAAAGAAGAGAGTACTGGATTGCTATGTGATGTCAATTCTTCAATATAGCAGTGAATGCTGGACAATCTCATCGAAGATGAAGGAAAACTTGAAGCAATGGAAATGTGGTTCTACAGAAGGATTCTGCGAATATAATGAATCAAACATGTGAGCAATAATGAGGTTTTGCAAAGGATGGAGACAAAAAGGAAATTAATACCGAACATCAGGAAAAGACAGCTAAATTTCCAAAGACATATAATGAGGAAAGAGGGTCTGGAGAATCGGATACTAACAGGCCAGATAGAGGGGTAAGAGATAGGGGAAAGCAGCGTGTAACATATTTGACGGGCCTGAGAAGGTGGATGGCAGAGCGAGGTTTGGATGGTGTAACAGGAGAAAGAGTGCTAAGAACTACCAGGAATAAGGAGACGTAGCGGGCCATGATCACCTACATTCTGAAAGGACATGGTATATAGAAGAAGAAGATTGCGAATAACAGATGTTGTAAGCTTGGATGTGCGGGTGGGTTGATGGATAATAGCTAGGAATTGTTACTGAGAACCGAGTTCCAATTGCAATTTGGTTCGATAGATTCACTTACGCGAATATATTCTTGGGAAAAGTATGAATCCACCTCTTTTCCCTCATCTATGGATTAATTAGTAAGACGTATATCACTAAAACCAGTATTATTTCAAAAACAAAATTGCGTTTAAAATAGATTTCTGCATTAAATAAACCATAGAGGTGTTGATATGCCACTAAACAAAAACAAGCCAAACTTATATAAATGTTTATGCAATCATGTATCAGGTATCTGCAACTGTTTTGTTCAAAATCAATGATTAAAAATAGCTTTTACTGACTCAAGTCTAGAAGTTTTCAAAATTCAATTTTACGAACAACTGCTACAGACTGCAGCTACAGACTGGTGAAAACTTTAGCAAATAACAAAACCTCATTACTTGAGAACTGCCAACAGCAGCAACGACTAAAACGGATAGCATATGTAACTCGAAGGAAAGTCAATAATGTAATGAATACGTTGACTTTCCACACTACCTTAAACAAAAAGTTAAGAAAGAAACTCCCATGAGGATGGGGCATAGCAACTTGCTTATTTGAATTTGACGCCCTGAAGCGATGGTTGCTCCGAAGATAACGGAGAGGGGCTTACTCGAGAGAGCGGGATTTAAAGCTTGTTTCTGTTTACTTTACGCGACACACACAGCGCCCGTGTCAATAACAGTTTTGCAGCAGAACTTTCCAGGGCACCTCATCTCTTTGAGGGCGATCTGCAGTGGTCAGCACGGTCCCCTAATTTATCACCCTGTAACTATTTTCTACGGGGCTACCTGAAGTCAACGATCGTCCTAACACCCTGGCTCAGCTGAAGAACAACATTCGTCAAACTCTTGCCAACATATCCACCGATATGCTGTAAAGAGATGACCGAAACTTCAGAGTACAATTAACCCAGTGTATTGAGCAGACTGATGACATCTTTAAAGCTTGTAAAATATAAAATTTAAATGCATTACTTTTGTTTTATTTGTTATTCCAAATAAACAAGTTGCTCTACCCCACCTTGTACTATCGGGCATAAGAAGTCTATCTTCCTGAAAAACATTTCATAAATTAACGCTGTTAAGTTAATGAATATCGATATCTTGGAATTATTTCGAACTGTTGTTCTCATCTTGGTTGCTGTAGTTGTTATATTGTCACAACGTTTCGACCAAGTAACCTTTCGTCATCATCAGGCGTCCATTGATTGGCTGATATAGATTTCAAGATATTGAAAAATTATTCATCTCAGAAATAATTACAAATTATGACACCTGATGATGACCAGAGAATACTTGGTCGAAACGTTGTGTCTATTATAACATCTATATCGATCAAGATGAGAACAATAGTTCGAAATAATTCCGAGATACTGAAAAATTACTCCTCTTAGAAATAAATGCATATAACGAACACCGAATGGATAAGGAAACAGCTAGTTTTAATAATGATTTTACCATACGGAAAATTCTATGTGTTTTCATGTTTACGAGGTTTCGGCCGTTGTAGGGTTTGGCCTTCTTCAGGTGCTATGAATTTCGAGCCGAAATCACTGGTATATATCATACATGGATACCCTTTCCCGTATCCATGTCGCTATATCTCTTTAACTTAACTTTTTAAGGCCTTTGCTCACCAGTGGATATAGACGTTAGTTAGTTCCAGTGATTTGAACCAGTGAGTTGTGAGTTCAATACCAGCCTACAGCAGTGGTGAACAAATAATTCAAAGAGTTAAGTGAAAGGGAAATAATTATATAAAATGAAGTAGCATCGCACATGGAATGAGAATGACATGCCCCAGTCATCGAAATAAAGGGTTTGGTTCGAAATCCCTAGCACCTGAAGAAGGCCGGAGCGTACAACAGCCGAAACGTCGTAAACATGACTATAAAGATGAGGACAATGTAAATATTGAAAATACTACCTCATCTTAGAAGTAGTTATTTACCGTTTCCCGCAACTAGGAAGTGGATGCTATACAAGGCCAAGATTATTGTGGAGAGCCCAAACGCGTATTAGCGGGCAAGGCACAAAAGTTCCCGTTCGCGATCAACACGGTGACAAGCACCGGTCGACTCCTCTGGTGAAATGGAGTGGCGCGGCATCGGGACACTGTTCCCCTGGACCTGGCATTAGTATAATTTCATCTCAGAAGTATCGACAAATACAGAAAATTCTCAGTTAAAGAAAAAACTTCATAACGAGACAAAACAAATTGTATCAGTGGTATTTTTATAATAAATTTATGATATTAATAAAACATGAAAACCGTCTTAATAATCTTGAATTTCTTTCGTCTGCTAAGAACTGCAGTTTTGACTTATCTAAACTTATGTATAAATGGAATTTGTCTGTATGTGTGTGTGTGTGTGTCCGTTACCTATAGACTCCGAAACCGCTGAACCGATTTTCTTGAAATTTTACACATTTGTACTACAAGTGTCTGCGAGTGTTCTTAGCTAGGTTTTGTGTCGAGGTACCCCCGATAAATATCGAAAATCGATAATCGAAAAAATCGGGTTATAGAAGGAGTGGTCCGATCTTAATCAAATTTGAGACACTCATAGACAAAGACATAAGAAAAAATATTCAGAAGTTTCAAAGTTGCAGTTCTTACAATAGTGCAGAAAATCGATAATATATATATATAAAAGGCAAGATGTTTGTGTGTGTGTCTGTTTATCTGCCTGTATGTCTGTATTTTTTCAGCCCTTTTATTTAAGTTTTTGCTTCCTGTTTGGCTCTAAGTAGGTATAATTGTAGTTCTTAGTCTCAGCCATGATACGATTTACTCATAGGACTTATTTAGCCTTCAAAATTCAGTTTACAACGAAAAAAACGTATTTGATATCGATACCAGGAAATCAAAATTTGACTTGCATCCATTCATTTTTCTTTCAGTCTACGGTTTCGCTTTCACTGGAAACAACTATTGCTTTTTAGTCTTTCGTGCCAACGTCCGAAGAGTCTGAGCTCCAGGACCATGGATTAGTTTTAAAGCTTTCATTACACCCGAGCAACGCCGGGCTATACTGCTAGTATTTCATAAATGTCACGAAGAAATGTTCCCGGAAATAGACATTTGACCTTTTAGTTTCTTCTTTTGAAAACGGAGAAACGCAAAGTGATCCTTGTTTTTTTTTTTTGTTTTTTTCAGAAAAACAAGAAAGCAAAAATATATTTTAAGGAAAAACTTACAAATACGACAATAAAATACAATAATACTCTGTATCGTAAAATATCTTTTTAAAGCGTCATGGAGAAGTTCCATCTGTGGAGACGCCCGTCTCTATTGAAAATGGGTTTTAATTTTTTAAACTTCTGAACCCGGAAAGGCAAGAAGTGATACTTTCTTTGATAGAGAAGACAGCTGAAGCAAAATAATTTAAAAAATGGTTCATGGCAACATTTTTTTTTTTTTAATCGTATCACCCCGAGCAAGGCGGTAACGCCACTGATGTGCAGGGGGCTACGTAATAGTAAAAAGATCGGAAAAGAGAAAGCCGAAACCATATCCTAAACAGGGAACAAGGAATGAGCCTCTTAACCTGTTCAATAGACATGGGTGGAGTGTGAACCGGGCGATAGATAGATCTATCTACTCCAATTGAAAAAAAAAAAGTGAGAAGATTGGAAAAGAGAAAGCCGGAAACCACATCCTAAACCGGGAACAAGGGATGAGCCTCTTAACCTGTTCAATAGACATGGGTGGAGTGTGACCCGGGCGATAGATAGATCTATCTATTCCAATTATATATATAATATAATATATAATATATATAATACATAATATATATATATATATATATATATATATATATATAATATGGTGTTTAAAATTATCCAAATCAATCATTAGAGCAAGTGAAAGAGTTTAAATTTTCGAAGTCTCATGAAATTTTCCGCTATTTTTTATTTTTTTAGATTCTTTTTTTCTGTTATTTTTTAAATCTTTATTTCGAGGATAGAAAATTTGAGAGGAACAAATGATGAATGATGGAATGCGCGAGAAGTTATTGACGAAACGGGTAAAAAACGCTTAGTAAAATATTACTGAACCTAGTGTCAGTCTCAAGTCGATTCGATAAAATTTTCGTGTGGTAGGGTACAGTGTGAATGTTATCTTAACGCCAAGTGGAAATTCATTTTTAAATTCTTAGAAATTTCGTAACGCCTTCGGTAATTAAAAATCATTTTATATTAGTGGGAAGTTTTTAGTGCAAAATAAGAGAAAAAAAAATACAGAACAGGAAAGTCATTAAATTACAAAACCCCTTTCGCAGAGAGAAAATTGTCGAAACCAGTCGAGGGACATGTAATAAACAGAAGACTCAATAAATTTTGTTTTGTTAAATGTTAATATTTTTCATGGTTTCTAAAACAGAACATTTATTTTATATTTTTTAATACTTTATTTTCAGATCTCGTTTGTTTTCTTTACGAATAACTGAAAATATTTAGAAAAAAAAATTCGTTTTAAAATCGATCGCGTTCTTTATGAACGGTTAATGTGAGAAAAGGAAAAAATAAATGAAACAAAATGACACGGGGCGCTTTCGTTAGGACCACTTCAACCTATCAAAAGCTAACGCCCATAATTTATAAAACCGAATGCCTGAAAAGAAAAAAAAATTATTACGTGCAGAATTCTTTTCTTTTTTTATTTTGTCAAAAAAGAGCCAAACGTTGTGCCTTTTAAAAAATTTCTCCTTAAATAAAAGTCTAAAATTTTCTTAGGAGGAAACACAAGAATTAACATTGCAGAAGCTACGAACATTTTATCTGCTGATCTTGTTTACGATATTAATATTTTCCTTGTTATTAAAATAACATCAACCAAGATATATAAAAAAAAATACACAAACTAACCGTTTCAACTGGTAGCCATATATTTTATATTAATATTTTATTTCAAACTATGGCGAGGCGTTGTGGAGGAATATCCTGTCCTACCTAGGAATGGGTATGGCCCGGGTTATAAAAGACCGGGACTAGAACGAACTACAGAGACAACGAGAGTCTTCGGATTTGGGTGGTGCTTGAGCAAATTGTAATGAGTGAATGGGTCGTGATAGTGTTTAGCTAGGTATAGGATAGTTAACTGAAGACCACCCTCTACCCCTCCCCTTTTCAGCTTTCTGCCACAATTTTTGTATTCTGCAAAAATAAATAGTGAGAACGAGAGTCTTCGTCATTAAACGGGAGTGATCGAGAGTCTTTCTTATTATACGAGAACTCGAGAGCCATTAGACGAGAGTTAGACGTCACTAGACGGAAGCTTCTTCTCAAAGACGGCACGCATAGCCCCTATGCAGAAACATTTCCTTCTTAAATGTTATTCTTGTTAACTGTCCGTTGGTGTACTTGTATTTGGTTTATTGTACTGAGGCATAATAAATCTCTATTTATATATTTAATTGGAGTAGATAGACTAAACTATCGCCCGGTTCACACTCCACCCACGTCTATTGAACAGGTGAAGAGGCCCATCCCTTGTTCCCTGTTTAGGATGTGGTTTCCGGCTTTCTCTTTTCCATTCTTTTTACCCTTACGTAGCCCCCTGCGCATCAGTGGCGTTATCGCCTTGCTTGGGGTGATATGATTAAAAAAAAAATCCTCAGTGTTAAGTGTTATTTCTTGCACTATTCTTTCTCTGTTTATCCCCTCCCGGGATATAACACAAGGTTATTTCAAATTTTTGACAATATTTTCAAAAAGAATGTTTATTAACCTGGAGTCCATGGCCCCTAATGTGTGCATGAATAGTTTTCAGGTGGTCCGTGAGGACTAGATAAAATATTTTTATGCATATCTTGTCCCAATCGACGATTTCCCACTGAAAGAAATAAAGAAAATGCATCCTGCCACTGCTCAGCCACCATTTAGCGTGCTAGGCGTCTCTTGTCTTACTGTTTGTTCCATGTTTACCATTTAAACGACGGTCATCGGTCTCTGCACGGGCATCATCTATTGTCACTCCATAAGAGCATATTATAATTCTGGTCCTGGGTATGATGGTAAACTGCATCCGACAGCAAGGCCTCTGATTAGGAGGTTGTGAAGAGCCTGAAACCACCTCTTAATTGCTGTCTATCCTGATCTGGAGTGGTAGCACCTGTTAGGGTCCCAGCTATGGGCAAATAGTTAACACCCAGACTGGGGTCAAAACACTATGAAAATATAAAAATAGACTTTTATAAAAATATATACATATAGACTTTTACAGAAAAATATAAATTTTTGAAAGAAAAATATTACCAATAATACATTTTAAAAGGAAAAAATCATTACCATAACATTTTTTTAAGAAAAAAAAAATATTGCCATAATAAATATTTGAAGGAAAAAAATTATGATCAGCAATACATTTTTTAATAAAAAACAAGAAGACATCTGCCGTATTCTAAAATCTAAACTTATTTATAAATGGAACTTTGTCTCCCTCTCTCTCTCCCTCTCTGTGTGTGTGTGTGTGTGTGTGTGTGTCCGTTACCTATAGACTCCGAAACGGCTGAACCGATTTTCTTGAAAATTTACACAGTTGTACTATAAGCGTCTGCGAGTGTTCTTAGCTAGGTTTTGTGTCGAGGTATACCCGATAAATATCGAAAATCGATAATCGAAAAAATCGGGTTATAGAAGGAGTGGTCCGATCTTAATCAAATTTGAAACACTCATAGACAAAGACATAAGAAACGATATTCAGAAGTTTCAAGGTTGCAGTTCTTACAATAGTGCAGAAAATTTGATATCGATACCAGGAAATCAAAATTTGACTTACATCCATTTATTTTTCTTTCAGTCTACGGTTTCGTTTTAACTGGAAACAACTATTGCTTTTTAGTCTTTCGTGCCAACGTCCGAAGAGTCTGAGATCCAGATCCATGGATTAGTTTTAAAGCTTTCATTACACCCGAGCAACGCCGGCCTATACTGCTAGTAATAAAAATTTAAAAAAATATCAAAATCTAACTTTCTCATTATAACCGAACATTAAAAAAGAAACCCTTAAAACCCCACCTTTTTGGCATTAAATAAGCCACAGAAGTTGATATGCCGTTAAAAAACTCAAACTCAAACATATGATAATTCTCATTTTTAACGTTTTATCACGTCTTGATTATCTTTACATATCATTGTGAGGATTATTTAACTAAAACTTCCTTCAGTTGTGGCTGGCTAAATGTTATGTACATGGGTTATGAAGAACCAATCAGACTGTGAGTATATGTCTGTATCTTTGTCTTTGAAGAGCTTGTTCTTAGAGGGGTCCGTGACTAAAATTGGCTGTGACAAAATGGTCTATGAATAACGTTGTCTGCGATTTAAGGGATCCGTGACCAAAATAGTCCTTATCTCAAGGGGTCCGTGACTAAAGTGGTCTGTGACTAAAGTGGACCGTAACATGTATGTTCGTAACTAAAGTTGTCCTTATCTGAAGGGGTCCGTGACTAAAGTGGTCCGTGACTAAAGTGGACCGTAACAAACGTGATCTGCGATTCAAGGGGTCCGTGACTAAAGAGATCCTTGACTAAAAGGTTCCGTGAATAAAGTTGTTCGTGACTAAAGTGGTTCGTGACTAAATTGGGTTGTGACTCAAGAGGTTTGTGACTAAAGTGGTAGGTGATTAAAACTATCCATGACTAAAATGGTCCGTGACTAAAAAAAAAAAGTAAAAGGTTAAGAAGACCTGCTGATAAAAATACAAGATTAAAAATTACATAACTTAAAATAATTTTTTACAAGTGTTTAAAATAGACGTCCGGATTTTTTAAAAAGTTTTCTCGAATTCTTAGGAAAACATAATAGAACAAACTGTTTAGAATAAGATAAAAATCATTGGACATGTATACCCAATGATAAGTTTTCTACAAAATAAATAAATAAAAATCTATTTCTGCCAGCTTTTTGCTATATAAAATTAAATTCTCGTGCTTCTTTTTGACATGTCTTTGATTAAAATTTACACCCCTAGTTATTTTTATTACGTAGGTACTAAGATATTATTATATCGAAGATTTTGTTCCAGACTCCAGTAAATTAACATCGGCCGAATTGAACGTATGCACTTTCAGGCTTTTCGTTGAATGATAAGTTCCTTCTTGCGAGGGTGTGAGGGAGTCTGTCTCCTCCCTCGTTGCTTAATATAAAATTCAGTTATCTTGTGTGTGTATATATACCCAATTCAGCTGGGCTAATCGCCGTTAAAACTGATGAATACATCGGCATCCTTCGAGGCTCGATTCAGTACTTTGAGATCACCTTCTAGTTCTTCATCTTCTCTGGGTACTGCAAAGTTTTTAGACCTTCTGAGGTGACCCCGAGTACAAAACTTACTTTGGTGGTATTTCTTAGTTTTTGATAGATTTATTTTGCAGTTTATCAAAAATTTGCAGGTTATTTAAAGTTAAAACATATTTTTAGATCGTAAGAATTTTTGTGAGGAGATAATGGTGATTTTATTGATACAAGTCTTACAAATTAACCCATAGTTATGAGTGAAGAAAAGTGAATATAACTAATAAATAATATATAGCTAGACACTGCTATTTTCCAATTCTGAGTCATTACACCACCTCTTCATCCAAGCTTACAAAACATGGCAATCTCAAGCGGTCATCCATTTAGTTACTGACCAGACTCAACCTTTCTTAACCTCTAATGATCGCACGAGAACCGGTGTTTCTATATGATATGGCACATGCCGGTATCTCTTTGGATGATATCTGTGATTAGTGGGTCCACCATAGGTCAGCCTTTTTAGATCAAATTTACTGGACCTGGATAAAGCTTATTTTTTTCACTCTCGTTTGAGGAACCCCTTCTTAGATGACTTCCCTTGTATTCATGTCCGTCATTTCAGGGCATGTGCCGTACTCAGCACGTTTGGCAATGAGGGTTCGGGAAGACCATAACTGGTTGGTTGTGTTGGTGGCAGTTGGCTCATAGGAGCTCTTCCGCTCTTTGTCAGGTCGTGTTTTGGGTCCTGCAGGGTGCCTACACCACTCTCCTCACCGAGCTTGCAACCAGCGGGGCGCCGGTTTAGTCGCCGACAACCTGACTAATAGTACTGGATTCAGTCAGTTAAGTGACATGACTGACTGGGCAGAAGATTATCCCGCAGTAGGTTGCCATTGCTTTCTGCGGTAGACTGGTTGCCAACCAACGCTATAGAACCCAATCCGTCCTATTATTTGACCCATAACTGGAGGGAAGAGACGGATTAATACCTTTTTCAAGGGTATTTGCGCGTATATGATTGCAACGAATTCAACTGGAATTCGAACTCGGTTCTCCGATTTCTCGTTCCGAGTCGATATCCACTGGACCACAACGCACATCCTACGCGGTAATAATAACAGACTTAGTCTAACCTGACCTATTTACTAATGAACATTAAATTAGATTAAAACCTGTGATATTCCCAGGTTTGCAAATGCCACAATATTCAGCCAGTCAGTTAATTGCCATACGTGATATACGCTTTTGTGATCATGTCTCTTTCGATCAATGACTGACTAGACAGATCATTTTTCCGAAGTCGGTTGCCCTTTCTTTCTGTGGTAGACTTACCAAGGCTATAGAGCCCAAACAGTCCTGATATTCAACCCATACCTGGCGGAGAAGAGAAGGATTAATACCTTTCCCAAGGTATATTTGTGCATAAGTGAAAGCAACGAACTCAACTGGATTTCGAACTCGGCACTCTGATTTCTAATTTCGATTCGATGTCTATTGCACCACAGGTTTCTTTTCAAACAAGGCTGTAAATATTTGGCAAAATAATTGAAAGGATATACATCACTCACAATTTAGGATAGTAATATTGCTTTTCGAATTTTTTCATGAATTCTTTTTGAATACGATCCTTGCGAGTTCTCCTCTTGCTTCGTTAAAAACTAATGCTAAAAAGATTTTACAGAATATTAATCTAATACTCATAAATAAGAATGTATTACTTTAAAAAATAAGAGGGTACAAATGAAAAGATTATAATTAAACAAGTTTTTCCCCGTCACACAAACAAACGTTGAACACATGAGAGCTGTATGTATTTTCTCTTCTCTTACTTTCTTGATGTCAGAAATATTGTGGAATAGTCCATTATTCATGAGGTATTGGAAGGAGACGTTAAACATTTCTTTCTAGGAAACCAAATAGCTTCTCTGATATGTCTTTTCTGCTTTTCCTAGCCGTCAAAATGGAATAGTTCATTATTTATGAGGTATTGGCAGGTCGTAACATTTACGTTGCTAAGTAACTAACTATGGTTATTATGGTAATAATAGTTTAGATAATGGAAAAAGAAAGTTGTCAGTTTAAACTGATACCAAGTGGATACAATTTCAAATATCGGCTTCATTTTTATTTCTTTATATTGGGACCATTCTACTTAAATTTCGTATTTTCTTGATTCAGATGAATTTTACAAGATGCTTCAGAGAAATTTCTCTTATGAAAATCATATTTTATTAACATAGTTTAGCCATAATAAAAAAGCTTAATTTAAATTGACATATAGGCCAAACTGATACCATATTTAAAACCATTTTTTAATAAATTTGCTTAAAAGTGATATTTTCTTGATTTCAGGTGAAAACTTTGACATTTTCTGATATATCTCTATGAAGGTGTATTTTACAATTATAGCTTATATATATATATATATATATATATATATATATGTGTGTGTGTGTGTGTGTGTGTGTGTGTCAGATTAAATAAATTTTCTAGCATGTCTGCTTATTTTTAATAAAATCCGTTCAAAATCAAGAATAATCTTTCGCATTATTACTTAAGGTACCCAAATACTTTCAACCTCTTTCCAAGATCCGAGATTAAAATAATGAATGAAAATAACATCTGTCAACGTTACAGCACATTTTTAACATCTTTAGTTTGTAATACGCGAAAGATTATCCGTGAGTATGAACGGATTTTATTAAAAATAAGCGAACATAATTTTTGTAGTTTATTTAATCTGACATGTTTAAAAGAAAATTTGCTGCCTAAACACACATCCACCCCCCCCACACACACATATATATATATATATATATATATTCCATTGGCAAACGAGTTATTACGCGACCTAGGTTTCTACCATTAGTGATGTAGTGGTGTTTTTTTTTTATCCCTCTCGCGGCAGGGAATTTTGAACGCGCAATTTTTTAAATTACAAAGAATTATGGAATTTTTATCCATGGTTGTATGAACCTAAGAGCTATTTTTTAGTATGGTTACACTTAGTCATAATTTTCCTTCTCTCATTCAATAGATCGTTTTTTCTTTGGGAATAGCATAATCTCTAACTTTTCTTCCTGGCACATTCTACATATTTTGCCACCATTGTAAGGCTTGGCTGTTTTTACTAAACTCCACGTTATGTTTGGGTCTTTTCCATGTTTTGATTTTAATTTCCACACGTAGCTAGCCAATTTTGGACAGTTTTTAAGTTTTCTATTTTGAATGTAGACTTGTGATTGAATCACCTAGTCTTTGCCTTGTAAATAACTTCTTTTGTGTTGCAAAGTCCTTGAATTGGACATTTATTTTTGCACCTGCAGTTAGTTGTATATATATATATATATATATATATATATATATATATATACTAGGAGTATAGCCGGGTGTAATGAAAGCTTTAAAACTAATTCATGGTCCTGGAGCTCAGACTCTTTGGACGTTGGCACGAAAGACTAAAAAGCCATAGTTGATTCCAGTTAAAGCGAAAACGTAGACTGAAAGAAAAATGAATGGATGTAAGCGAAATTTTGATTTACTGGTATCGATATCAAATAAGGTTTTTTCGTCGTAAACTGAATTATATATATATATATATATATATATATATATATATATATATATATATATATACATATTATGGATTTTCTGCACTATTGTAAGAACTACAACCTTGAAACTTCTGAATATCGTTTCTTATGTCTTTGTCTATGAGTGTATCAAATTTGATTAAAACCGGACCATTCCTTCTATAACCCGATATTTTCGATTATCGATTTTCGATATTTATCGGGGATACCGCGACACAAAACTTAGCTAAGAATACTCACAGACGCTTATAGTACAACTGTGTAAATTTTCAAGAAAATCGGTTCAGCCGTTTCGGAGTCTATAGGTAACGGACACACACACAGACACACACAGAGACAAATTTCCATTTATAAATAAGTTTATATATATATATATATATATATATATATATATATATATATATATATATAGTGTTTAAACAGACGTTTGCTGTTCGTTTAGAAATATGCCATAAAGAAAAGGATTTACTGCAAAGAAAATATTTTTTCAATTTACGGTTTTGTGGCACAGTTAAGCGATGGTTGTAACCTTATGACAACGTAAGCAGATACTGCACTTGCACTGCTACCAATTCGTCAAACTTTGACGTTTTGTAGAATGATTCGTGTGTATATTTTTTTCTGAAATTGTTAATTCTTAGTGTTTTATTTCATTTGTACTGTTTCAGCTGTGCTTTAGTATATTCTTGATTCTCGTACTTATTTTTGTTGTGCTTTCAGACCACCTCAACCCATACCCAAACCACTGTAGTTGAATAGACATGTTGGTAATTTATTGAGCCTCTTCTATTATAGATCTAAAACTAAAAACAGAATATATAATAGCAGTGAATGCGGAGAGTGAAATTGCTGAACGAAGCTAATATTCATCATCTGAGTGTTGTTTTTTTTGTTTTTCAACTTTTTGTGTAGTTCAGATAAGTAATGTGGTAGCCGTTTTTGCTTTGTCTTTTTCACTTTGTTATTGCTATTCAAACGATTATAAGCGCATGCGCAGTTCAGTTTTGTCTTTTGTTCTTGGTAATGTTTCGCTTGTTTTTTCTTTCTTATTGTTGCTGTTTTCATAGCTTCCATAGATTTCAATTTTTTGTTTGGCGTCTGCAGCTCACAAGCAAACATAACCAGGCGGTATAAAATAATGAAATTTTACGAGCATATATACATATACATGTACATATATATATATATATATATATATATATATACACTACCGGCCATAATTATTAGGCCACCCCAGTGTTCTTAAAAAATGATGTATTTCATACTATTTTTTAATCTTTATTGCCAAGTGAATAATTGTAAATGAAAATAGAATGGTTCTTTTTTTGTTAATACTGCACAAGAACATGGGCATCAAATGAATTTATAAATATTTAATAATTACCTATATTGCAGTTTCATCAATGAAAGAATGAAGAAAATTTAAGGTGATTCGGACGAGTTCATCTTTGCTTCCTTGCCTTGTAAAATTTTTCAAAGTAATAATAACAAAAGAACCATTCTATTTTCATTTAGGATTTTCAACTTAAAAATAGTACGAAATACATCATTTCTTTTAAAAAGCTGGGGTTGCCGGTTGCATATATATTTATATATATATATATATATATATATATATATGTGTGTGTGTGTGTGTGTGTGTGTGTGTGTGTGTGTGTGATCAACAGGCGCCTGTTCGTGCTAACACATATATAAATATACACACATTCTCGAATATATATTTCCATTTATTATTCACGAACAGGAATTGAAAAATACAGAAACCCATTTTCATGCATGCACAACATCATATTCTGGCACACACAACGAACCATATTCGCCTGAAAAAGTCCACCTCGACAGAGTGTAATGGTTAACAACCTTGTCTAGCTAGAACAATTGTGGTTAAGTAGTGAGTACGATTCGTACTGGGTCCCCCATACTTTTGGACTTGTGCTTAATCTAAGCTGCGCTTAGAAAATCACAATATTCACCTGGAAAATGTCTATACACGCAAATGCCAGGTGATCTATGACGCTAGCCGATGTATATACAAGTGTACCTTTTTTTTTTTTTAGCTTGATTTCTAGAATGCAGAAACGACATTTAGCATAGACATCTTACTAGTCATTGGTAGTAATTTTTTAAAGAATTGGCAATAGAATCTGCTTTGTGGTGCAGTGAATATCGACTCGGAACGAGAAATCGGGGAACCGAGTTCGAATTCCAGTTGAATCCATTGCATTCACTTACGCACAAATACCCTTGGGAAAGGTATTAATCCGTCTATTCCCTCCAATTATGGGTTAAATAGCAGGACGGATTGGGTTGGCTGGCAACCAATCTACCGCAGAAAGCAATGGCAAGCTACTGCGGGACAATCTTCTGCCCAGTCAGTCATGTCTCTTTCGAGACATGATCGCCCAAACGTGTATCACGTATGGCACTTAACTGACTGAATGCGCGTTGTGGTGCAGTGAATATTGGCTCGGAACGAGAAATCGGCGAGCCGAGTTCAAATTCTAGTTGCAATCCCTTACGTGCAAATACTCTTGAAAAAGTTATTAACTCGTCTGTTCTCCCTCTAACTATGGGTTAAAAAGCAAGACAGATTTAGCAACCAGTCTACCGCAGGAAGAAATGGCAGTCTATTGCGGGAAAATCTTCTTCCTAGTCATTTACATGTCTCTTTCGAGTCATGATTGCCTAAGTGTATATTATGTATGGTATTTAACTGACAGACTGAATGGTGAAAAGAGCCCCATTTCAAACAAGAAACATTCGACTTTTATTGATCGAAGTATTAAATTTACTGTAGGTTGAAAAATTTCAATTATTTTTTAAAAAACATTTTCAATGAAATTATACTTCTCAAACTCTTTGTGATAGCTCTTTCTAGTATTGACTGCATTTTCCTTGCAAGTCTTTGGTTTAAGGCAGTGTAGAAAGTCACTCTCTTGATTATATCATTATTTACTTTTTAGCTACGTCTGCTACCAATTTTATTTGATGGATATAATCAAGTGATATGGTTTTTGGTAAAGATCTTCGAGATTTGCAGCGTCACACTGTAATGGTGATATTAGATGGTTCCTTATGAGGAAGCATTAAACATTCATTGATCGTAATGGGGTTCTCAAGTCTTGTAGCTGTTATCTCTTTTTACAGTATTGAAACTTTTATTTGAAGTAGCGTTTAATGTCAACATCTTGAATATGTCATTATTTTCTTCTCGAGTCACATGTCAAATCCATTTTAATTGTAAGTGTAACTACGGGACACAGTTGATTTTATTCAATAAAAAATGAATTATTTAATGGTTGTACGTTAGATACCCTCATTGGGTGTCAAACGAGGTTAATATTCTGATGAACTTGATTTTCATTAATAAATTTGGGTTTGTCTCAAATTGTTTAAGTCGATTCGGTTCGTTATTAAGTGCTTAATGAAACTGAACTTGTAGAAAAATTGTCTAAAGTGTGTTTAATCTCAAAGGAGGTCTTGTTAAAAATTGACTTAAAAGATGTCTAACCTGAAAGATTATGTCTTGTGAATGGGTTCTTGGATGGGTGCTGTATGAGAAGGGACTTGTGAGAAAGTTAAAAGCCCAATCTAAAATATTATTAGCCGTGGGGTGGGGGTGGGGGGGGTTCCTTAGTGAATGCTCTATGAGAGGGGTCTTGTGAGAAAGTTCAAAGCCCAATCTAAAATATTATTGGCAGTGGGTCGGCTCCTTAGTGGGTGCCCTATGAGTGAAGAGAAAGAGGAGAGTGAAGTGTTACATCTTCTTTAGCTAATAAACGAACACTGAATCTAAAAATGACCTTACTTTTTCTTGGTTAGCTATCATTGTTACTGTAGAAAAATGTCTCATTTTTAAAGTTCTTTTTTGTATATATAACGTTGACTGAGGGCAATATTTTTCTATAAAATCATCAAAACCTCTTAATTCGTATTAAAACCAACAAATATTTGTTTGCTTATTGAGAAATACTATTGAAAACCCAATCTAAGTTATTTTTGGCCGTGAGTTGGTTTGCGAAAATATTCTTGTGAAAAATTTTGTGTTTTTTTTAACAAATGCCTAATCTCAAAGAACATTAGCACAATCTAACAAATATATAAATATTATACAACACTAATTCGCAAGAGCGGGCGTTGTCTATCATAATACAAACATAAAATCTTTATCCGAATTTATATAAATGTAAGGAAGTTGTAATGTCAACAGTGGATAACGTGAAACTGAATTTCTCATATGTAATATTCAATTATGTTCAACCCCGACTTTCGTCAGTTACCACCGGCCATTGTGTGTGTACCTTTGAGCGTGTCGGTGGGACCGTGTCCCTCAACCGAAATGGGAGCTTGTATTCTCATGTTAAATGGTTGAGAGATTGCATATCTCCTCGCTGAGGTGAGTTTTTATATATCTCCTACCGTTCTGAACATGACAATAAACTACCGCCGACGAAAAGCCTCTGATCGGAAGGTTTTAAGGAGCATGGAAACACCGCTTAATTGATGTTGTTCCAAGTCTAAGGTGGTAGCACCTATTAGAGTCTAAACTATGGGCTTATAGTTAAACCCCAAACTGGAGTCAAAACACTATAAAAGTATAAAAATATATTTCCGTAGTAATGTACCAGTAAAGCATTTTTGAAGAAAAAATGACCAGTAATACATTTTTGTAAATGAAATTACTAATACTTAACCAAAATAGAATTTGGACATGAAATGACCCATAACTATTTGATATGCCGCTAAAAAACACTGTATATATCTCCCCTGTATTACGGTTCTTTCTTATGCGTCTATTTACGACGCAAATCGGCTGGTCCCCTCACTTTCTTTTTTTGCACTCTGATGCTTAGATGCCATTTTATTTCGAATCTGCATCTAGCTTCTCTGAAGGACACGGTGTAAAGTCTGTTCTGACCTGATCCGCATACATTAGATAATTTTTCAAATCATTTCAACCCAAGCAAGGTAATAAAACAACTAAGATAAAAAAGGGGTTACTGAGTGTGAAAAAATATGAGGATAAAAACACGATTAAAGAGAGAGAAAAACAGAAGAAGAGAAATAAAGAGATAAAGAAATTGATATTAAATGTCAAGTTGCGTAGGAAGCAAAATGCCAGAAGAGAAGTGGGAGAAAAACTGTTAGCATAGAACTTTTCTATCTAAACTTATTGATAAATGGAATTTGTCTGTGTGTGTGTGTGTGTGTGTCTCTCTCTCTCTCTCCCTCTCTCTCTCTCTCTCTCTCTCTCTGTGTGTGTGTGTTACCTATAGAATCCGAAACGGCTGAACCAATTTTCTTGAAAATTTACACAGTTGTACTATAAGCGTCTGCGAGTGTTCTTAGCTAGGTTTTATGTCGAGGTACCCCTATAAATATCGAAAATCGATAATCGAAAATATCGGGTTATAGAAGGGATGGTCCGATTTTAATCAAATTTGATACATTCATAGACAAAAACATAAGAAACGATACTCAGAAGTTTCAAGGTTGCAGTTCTTACAATAGTGCAGAAAATCGATAATATATATATATATATAAAAGGCAAGTTGTTTGTGTGTGTGTCTGTTTATCTGTCTGTATGTCTGTATTCTTTCAGCCCTTTAATTTAAGTTTTTACTTCAGGCTTGGCTCTAAGTAGGTATAATTGTAGTTCTTAGTCTCAGCCATGATACCATTTACTCAGAGGTCATATTTATCCTTCAAAATTCAGTTTACGACGGTAAAAACTTATTTGATATCGATACCAGGAAATCAAAATTTGACTTACATCCATTCATTTTTCTTTCAAGGTATGTTTTGATTTAACTGGAAACAACTTTGGCTTTTTAGTCTTTCGTGCCAACCTTCAAAGAATCTGAGGTCCAGGACCATGGATTAGTTTTAAAGCTTTCATTACACCCGAGCAACGCCGGGCTATACTACTAGTAATAATAATAATAATAATAATAATAATATAATAAGACAAAAATATAAGTAAGGAGAGAGGACAATAAAAGAATTTGTATTAAGAAGACAGAAGATAACGATTTGCATTGTATTTATATGTTTGAAGATCAATGTTGACTGTAAAGCCAGACGCCGGAAGAGAGTTCCACAAGCGAGAGAAGAAACTTTTAGTGTAGAACTTATAATAATACGTGAAGAAAAAAAACATAGTTAATGAGAGAGAATGATAAAAGAACAAGTATTAAGAAGACAGAAGATAACGATTGACATTGAATTTAAATTTTTGAAGATAAAAGTTGACTGAAAAGTGAGAAGCCAGAAAAGAGTTCCGCAAACATGAGAAGACACTATTACCATAGCACTTAAAAAAATATGAGAAGGAATACATGACTAAAGAAAGAGAACAAGAAAAAAGGGGAATTAAGGACACAGAAGATAACAATTGACAGTGCATGTAAATCTTTGAAGATCAAAATTGTGTGGAAAACTAAAAGAAAGTTCGTTGAACAAGAATATAAGAAATGAAACTGTTAAGTCAGAACTTACGATAACATCTCACCATTTCAAACTATCAAATGACGAGACCTTGCTGATAATCCAGTACTACGCATAACTTTGCAGTCTTGGCACCAAAGAGGAAAGGTCACCAGAACAATTACCGGTTGAAAGGTTACATCTAGCAATTTTGAATAAACGCCTCTGAAATTCTCTCATCACTGAGAAGTTAGGATACAGCAACAGTCCTCCATATTAGGTCTGATCTGATAGAAAGAGAACAACAATTGGAGTCAGGTATTTTAAGCCATCAAGAACAATTCAGTATTTGATTGCTTTAATTATCTTATTCCAATTGTTATTGCCTCGTTTTATAACTATTATAGATTTCACTGAATACAAAGAATGAAAGCCACTCACAGTCGGGGGTCACTGAATAAATAAATATGAACGTAAAAAGAGGTGCTTGGAGATGAAGATTAGAAAGATAGATAACGGTTAATTACATTGGTCAACACAATATTTGGTGCCAAGTAACAAAACGCTTTTTTAGTTAATTTGATGGTGCTGATTCCGAAAAAGATCTTACATTTTCATGGTTAGCTATGGTTTTTTCTACACTGAAATTACTCATTTTTGGAAATAGGATCAACTTTCCATATTGGCTGATCGCAATATTTAGTTAATAAAGGTCGTAGAAACACATTTATTTTGAGGTAGGACGAGCAATTTATGCCAGCCATTTGAATAAACTGTTCTTATGAGAAAAAAGTGTTTTTGAGTCAAAGATTTTAAAAGAGAAGTACCGAATTTTTCCAAACAATCTGCCAAATTAAAGTTAACTGATGAACATTATTCTGACATTATTCCTTAAGGGCACATGGCCTAGTGGATACAAACGTTGATTAGTTTCTAACTTGACTCTTGGAGTTGTGAGTTCAATACTAAGCTACAGAAGTGGTGAACTTGCAGGGTTAGAGGAAGATAACTCATGATTTTCCATCGAGTCTTTACGCAAGGAATGAGGATGGTCTACCCAAGTGATTTTAATAAAGGGTTTGGTTCGAAATTCCTAGCACCTGAAGAAGGCCGGAGCGTACAACGACCGAAACATCGTACAAATGGCAACAAAGATGAGAACAATAGTCCGAATAATGTAAATACTGTAAATACTACCTCATCTCAGAAATATAGTCAAATACTAAACTTTATCAGTAATACATTTTATCAGTAATGCGCTAAATTGAGTATTAAGGTTCATTTTTTTACATAGCCATCTAGATAAATTTCCGGATAATTACGGCGATATGAGTGATGAGCAAGGAAAACGATTCCATTAGAATATCAAAACAATGGAAGAGCGCTACCAGGGACAGTATGACAAACGAATGATGGCTGACTACTGCTGGTGTATCAAAAGGGACTTAAATAACATTGAATATGACAATCAAGAAAGCGAAAATAGTTCTTATGTTTATGAAGGTTTTATTTCTGTTGTTAGTTTAATTAAATAATTTCAGGAAAATAATTGTTGATCTTGGTTATATTCAATCGTGTTATTTTTAAAGACTTATGATCTGAGTGTTATTGAAAAATAGTATTTCTCAATAAAATATTGCCCTCAGTCAACGTTATATATACAAAAAAGAACTTTAAAAATGAGACATTTTTCTACAGTAACAATGGTAGCTAACCAAGAAAAAGTAAGGTCATTTTTAGATTCAGTGTTCGTGAATTAGCTAAAGAAGATGTAACACTTCACTCACCTCTTTCTCTTCACTCTCCTCCTATGTAACCCTTCACTCTCCTCTTTTTTCGCTCTCCTCCTATGTAAACCTTCATTCTCCTCTTTCTCTTCGCTCTCCTCCTATATAACCCTTCATTCTCCTCTTTCTCTTCACTCACCTCCTATGTAACCCTTCACTCTCCTCTTTCTCTTCGCTCTCCTCCTATGTAACCCTTCAGTCTCCTCTTTCTCCTCGCTCTCCTCCTATGTAACCCTTCAGTCTCCTCTTTCTCTTCACTCTCCTCCTATGTAACCATTCATTCTCCTCTTTTTCCTCGCTCTTCTCCTATATAACCCTTCACTCTCCGCTTTCTCCTTGCTCTCCTCCTATGTAACCCTTCACTTTCCTCTTTTTCTTCGCTTTCCTCATATGTAATCCTTCACTCACCTCTTTCTCTTCACTCTCCTCCTATGAAAACCTTCACTCTTCTCTTTCTCTTCGCTCTCCTCCTATATAACCCTTCACTCTCCTCTTTTTCTTCGCTTTCCTCATATGTAATCCTTCACTGACCTCTTTCTCTTCACTCTCCTCCTATGAAAACCTTCACTCTTCTCTTTCTCTTCGCTCTCCTCCTATATAACCCTTCACTCTCCTCTTTTTCCTCGCTCTCCTCCTATGTAATCATCCACTCTCCTCTTTCTCTTCACTCTCCTCCCATATAACCCTTCACTCACCTCTTTCTCCTCGCTCTCCTCCTAAGTAACCCTTCATTCTCCTCTTTCTCTTCACTCTCCTCCTATGTAACCCTTCACTCTTCTCTTACTCCTAGCTCTCCTCCTATGTAACCCTTCAGTCTCCTCTTTCTCCTCGCTCTCCTCCTATGTAACCCTTCACTCTCCTCTTTCTCTTCACTCTCCTCCTATGTAACGCTTCACTCTCATCTTTCTCCTCGCTCTCTTCCTATGTAACCCTTCACTCTCCTCTTTCTTTTCGCTCTCCTTCTATGTAACCTTTCACTCTCCTCTTTCTCTTCACTCTCCTCCTATATAACCCTTCACTCTCCTCTTTCTTTTCGCTCTCCTTCTATGTAACCTTTCACTCTCCTCTTTCTCTTCACTCTCCTCCTATGTAACCCTTCACTCTCCTATTTCTCTTCACTCACCTCCTATATAACCCTTCATTCTCCTCTTTCTCTTCACTCCTCCTCCATGTAACCCTTCACTCTCCTATTTCTCTTCACTCACCTCCTATATAACCCTTCATTCTCCTTTTTCTCTTCACTCTCCTCCTATGTAACCCTTCACTCTCCTCTTTCTCCTCGCTCTCCTCCTATGTAACCCTTCAGTCTTCCCTTTCTCTTCGCTATCCTCCTATGTAACCCTTCAGTCTCCACTTTCTCTTTTCTGCCATCCTCCTATATAACCCTTCATTCTCCTCTTTCTCTTCACTCTCTCCTCCTATGTAACCCCTTCACTTCCCTCTCCGTTTCTCCCTCGCTCTCCTCCTCTATGTAACCCTTCACTTCCTCTCTTTCTCTCGCTCTCCTCCTATGTAACCTCCTCACTTTCCTCTTTCTCCTCGTCTCTCCTATGTAACCCTTCTCACTTTCCTCTCTTTCTCCCTCGCTCTCCTCCTATGCAACCCCTCACTCTCCTCTTTCTCCTCGCTCTCCCTCCCCATGTGTCCCTTTCACTCTCCCTCTTCTCCTCGCTCTCCCATAACCTTTCACTCCCTCCTCTCTCTTTGTTTTCGCTCTCCTCCTATGTAATCATCCACTCTCCTTTCTCTTCACTCTCCTCCCATAACCCCTTCACCTTCCTCTTTCGCTTCCTCTATGCAACCTTCACTCCTCCTCTTTCTCTTCACTCCTCCCCATATAACCCTTCACTCTCCTCTTTCTTTTCGCTCTCCTTCTCATGCAATCCCTCACTCCCTCCCTCTTCTCTTTCTCTTCACTCTCCCTCCTATGTAACCCTTCACTCTCCTATTTCTCTTCACTCTCCTCCTATAACCCCTTCATTCTCCTCTTCTTCACTCTCCTCCTCATGTAACCCTTCTCACTCTCCTATTTCCTCTACCTACCTCCTATATAACCCTTCATTCTCCTCTTCTTCTTCACTCTCCTCCTTATGTAACTCCTTCACTCTCCACTTTCTCTTCGGGCTATCCTCCCCATATGCAACCCCTTCATTCTCCCTCTTCTTCACTCTCCTCCCCATGTAACCCTTTCCCCTCACTCTCCGCTTTCTTCTCTCCTCGCTCTCCTCCTCCTATGTAACCCTTCACTTTCCTCTCTCTTTCTCCTCGCTCTCCTCCTATGTAACCCTTCACTTCCTCTTTCTCCTCGCCTCCTCCTATGTAACCCTTCACTTTCCTCTTTCTCCTCGCTCTCCTCCTATGTAACCCTTCACTTTCCTCTCTCTCTTCTCCTCGCTCTCCTCCTATGTAACCCTTCACTCTCCTCTTTCTCCTCGCTCTCCTCCTATGCAACCTTTCACTCTCCTCTTGTTTTGGTTTCCTCCTATGTAATCATCCACTTCCTTTCTCTTCACTCTCCTCCTATATAACCCTTCACTCTCCTCTTTCTTTTCGGGCTCTCCTTCTATGTAACCTTTCACTCTCCCTCTTTCTCTTACCTCCTCCTACATAACCCTTCACTCTCCTCTTCTTTTCGCCTCCTCTCTAGCACCCTTCACTCTCCTCTTTCTCTTCACTCTCCTCCAAGGTAACCCTTCTACTTCCTATTTCTCTTCACTTCCCCTCCTATATAACCCTTCATTCTCCTCTTTCTCTTCACTCTCCTCCTATGTAACCCTTCACTCTCCTATTTCCTTCTTCACTCACCTCCTATATAACCCTTCATTCTCCTCTTTCTCTACTCTCCTCTCCATGTGTCCCCTCACTCTCCATTCTCTCTCTTTCTCGCTATCCTCCTCTATATAACCCTTCATTCTCCTCTTTCTCTTCACTCTCCTCCCATGTAACCCTTCACTCTCCGCTTTCTCCTCGCCTCCTCCTATGTAACCCTTCACTTTCCTCTTTCTCTCGCTCTCCTCCTATGTAACCCTTCACTTTTCCTCTTTCTCCCTCGCTCTCCTCCTATGTAACCTTCTCACTTTCTCTCTCTTTCTCTTCCTCGCTCTCCTCCCTATGAACCCCTTCACTTTCCTCTTCTTCTCGCTCTCCTCCTGTAACCCTTCACTCTCCTCTTTCTCCTCGCTCTCCTCCTATGTAACCTTTCACTCTCCTCTTTGTTTTCGTCTCCTCCTATGTAATCATCCACTCTCCTTTCTCTCTTCTTCACTCTCCTCCTATATAACCCTTCACTCTCCTCTTTCTTTTTCGCCTTCCTCTATGTAACTCCTTCACTCTCCTCTTCTCTCTTCACTCTCCTCCTATATAACCCTTCACTCTCCTCTTCTTTTCGCTCTCCTTCTATGTAACCTTTCACTCTCCTCTTTCTCTCACTCTCCTCCTATGTAACTCCTTCACTTCTCTCTTCTCTTCACTCTCCTCCTATATAACCTTCATTCTCCTTCTTCTCTTCACTCTCCTCCTATGTAACCCTTCACTTCTCCCATTTCTCTTCACTACCCTCCTACATAACCCTTCATTCTCCTCTTCACTCTCCTCCCCATGTAACCTTCACTCTCCTCTTTCTCTTCGCTATCCTCCCATATAACCTTCTTATCTTCCTTTTTCTCTTCACTCTCCTCCTATGTAACCTTCACTCTCCGGCAGCTTCCTCGCTCTCCTCCTGTAACCCTTCACTTTCCTCTTTTTCTTCGCTTTCCTCATATGTAATCCTTCACTCACCTCTTTCTCTTCGCTCTCCTCCTATGTAACCCTTCAGTCTCCTCTTTCTCTTCGCTATCCTCCTATGTAACACTTCACTCTCCTCTTTCTCTTCACTCTCCTCCTATGTAACCCTTCACTCTCCCCCTTTACCTCGGTCTCCTCCTATGCAACCCTCCACGCTCCTCTTTCTGTTCACTCTCCTCCTATGTAACCCTTCACTCTCCCCCTTTACCTCGGTCTCCTCCTATGCAACCCTTCACGCCTCCTTTCTCTTCACTCTCCTCCTATATAAACCTTCACTCACCTCTTTCTCTTCGCTATCCTCCTATATAACCCTTCATTCTCCTTTTTCTCTTCGCTCTCCTCCTATGTAACCCTTCACTCTCCTCTTTCTTTTCGCTCTCCTCCTATGTAATCATCCACTCTCCTCTTTCTCTTCACTCTCCTCCTATATAACCCTTCACTCTCCTCTTTCTTTTCGCTCTCCTTCTATGTAACCTTTCACTCTCCTCTTTCTCTTCACTCTCCTCCTATGTAACCCTTCACTCTCCTCTTTCTCCTCGCTCTCCTCCTATGTAACCCTTCACTCTCCTCTTACTCTTCACTCTCCTCCTATGTAACCCTTCACTCTCCCCTTTTACCTCGGTCTCCTCCTATGCAACCCTTCACGCTCCTCTTTCTCTTCACTCTTCTCCTATATAACCCTTCACTCTCCGCTTTCTCCTCGCTCTCCTCCTATGTAACCCTTCTGTCTCCTCTTTCTCTTCACTCACCTCCTATATAACCCTTCATTCTCCTCTTTCTCTTCACTCTCCTCCTATGTAACCCTTCAGTCTCCTCTTTCTCTTCGCTATCCTCCTATATAACCCTTCATTCTCCTTTTTCTCTTCACTCTCCTCCTATGTAACCCTTCATTCTCCTCTTTCTCTTCACTCACCTCCTATATAACCCTTCATTCTCCTCTTTCTCTTCACTCTCCTCCTATGTAACCCTTCACTCTCCGCTTTCTCCTCGCTCTCCTCCTATGTAACCCTTCACTTTCCTCTTTTTCTTCGCTTTCCTCATATGTAATCCTTCACTCACCTCTTTCTCTTCGCTCTCCTCCTATGAAAACCTTCACTCTTCACTTTCTCTTCGCTCTCCTCCTATATAACCCTTCACTCTCCTCTTTCTCCTCGCTCTCCTCCTATGTAACACTTCACTCTCCTCTTTCTTTTCGCCCTCCTCCTATGTAATCATCCACTCTCCTATTTCTCTTCACTCTCCTCCTATATAACCCTTCACTCTCCTCTTTCTTTTCGCTCTCCTTCTATGTAACCTTTCACTCTGCTCTTTCTCTTCACTCTCCTCCTATGTAACCCTTCAGTCTCCTCTTTCTCCTCGCTCTGCTCCTATGTAACCCTTCACTCTCCTCTTTCTCCTCGCTCTCCTCCTATGTAACCCTTCATTCTCCTCTTTCTCTTCACTCTCCTCCTATGTAACCCTTCACTCTCCGCTTTCTCCTCGCTCTCCTCCTATGTAACCCTTCACTTTCCTCTTTTTCTTCGCGTTCCTCATATGTGATCCTTCACTCACCTCTTTCTCTTCGCTCTCCTCCTATATAACCCTTCACTCTCCCCTTTTTCCTCGGTCTCCTCCTATGTAACCCTTCACTCTCCTCTTTCTTTTCGCTCTCCTCGTATGTAATCATCCACTCTCCTCTTTCTCTTCACTCTCCTCCTCTATAACCCTTCAGTCTCCTCTTTCTCCTCCCTCTCCTCCTATGTAACCCTTCATTCTCCTCTTTCTTTTCACTTTCCTCCTATGTAACCCTTCACTCTTCTCTTACTCCTAGCTCTCCTCCTATGTAACCCTTCAGTCTCCTTATTCTCCTCGCTCTCCTCCTATGTAACCCTTCACGCTCCTCTTTCTCTTCACTCTCCTCCTATGTAACCCTTCACTCTCCTCTTTCTCCTCGCCCTCCTCCTATGTAACCCTTCACTCTCCTCTTTCTTTTTGCTCTCCTTCTATGTAACCTTTCACTCTCCTCTTTCTCTTCACTCTCCTCCTATGTAACCCTTCACTCTCCTATT
The DNA here is from genome assembly GCA_037127315.1 of Ascarosepion bandense. Classification (NCBI taxonomy): domain Eukaryota; kingdom Metazoa; phylum Mollusca; class Cephalopoda; order Sepiida; family Sepiidae; genus Ascarosepion; species Ascarosepion bandense. Next base: position 296,302 of record JBBBDQ010001215.1, read on the forward strand.
TCTCTTCACTCTTCCCTATGTAACCTTTCACTCTCCTCTTTCTCTTTGCTCTCCTCCTATGTAGCCCTTCACTCTCTTTCTCTTCGCTCTCCTCCTATGTAACCCTTCACTCTCCTCTTTCTTTTCGCTCTCCTCCTATGTAACCCTTCAGTCTCCTCTTTCTCTTCATTCTCCTCCTATGTAGCCCTTCACTCTCCTCTTTGTCTTCGCTCTCCTCCTATGTAACCCTTCACTCTCCTCTTTCTCTTCATTCTCCTTCTATGTAGCCCTTCACTCTCCTATTTCTCTTCGCTTTCCACCTATGTAACCCTTCACTCTCCTCTTTCTCTTCATTCTCCTCCTATGTAACCCTTCACTCTCCTCTTTCTCTTCATTCTCCTCCTATGTAACCCTTCACTCTCCTCTTACTCTTCGCTCTCCTCCTATGTAACCCTTCACTCTCCTCTTTCTCTTCGCTCTCCTCCTATGTAACCTTTCACTCCGCTCTTTATTGCTTCCCTGGTAATAACTACAATCTTCAAAAATATAAATGCAACGTCAAATGCTATCTTTTATCTTGTCGAATCCCGTTGAACTTTTATACATTCTTCCTTAATTCCTGTACCTAGACTTTTTTTTTCTCACTATAACCCACTGCGCACTAGTAAGCGGTTCCGCCTTACTTGGAATGAAATAAGTAAGAAAATATAACAGAATTAAATAAGTAACACACTGAAGAACAACATATACCTGCTTTATACTTTTATAGTTTCAAAGTTTTCGGACATCTTGTGATATAGTAACAATCACACTAGTATTCTGTACCTCGGTTTTAAATGATTTTGAATCCTGTCACTGAGATCCGAAGGCGTATTGGCATGACTAAGGGTGCATCCCAGAAGTTGAGTAGAGTATTAAGAGACAGGAAAATTTCGTTACAAAAAAAGAAGAAAGTACTAGATTGTTATGTGATGCCCGTCTTTCAATATGGCAGTGAATGCTGGACAATTTTATCAAAGATGAAGGAATGACTTAAAGCAACTGAAATATAGTTCTACTGAAGGATGTTGAGGATTCCATGGACTGAACATGTGAGCAACGACAATGTTTTGGAGAGGGTGGACACGAAATGGAAACATCAGGAAAAGACAGCTGAAGTTTATCGGGAAGCCGAGTTCGAATTCCAGTTGAATACCTTGCATTCACTTACGCTCAGATACTCTTAGGAAAGTTAATCCGTCTTTTCCCTTCAGTTATGGGTTAAAAAACAGAACAGATTGGGTTCTATAGCCTTGGCTGGCAACCAGTCTACCGCAGAAAGTAATCGCAACCTACTGCGGGATAATCATCTGCCCAGTCAGTCATGTCTCTTTCGAGACATGATCACCCAAGCGTGTATCACGTATGGCACTTAACTAACTGAATGACGAAGAAGGAATTGAGGAATCTGATTCTCACGGGACGGTTAGTCGGAAGGAGAGACCGGGGAAGCCACACGTGATATAATTGATGGATTAAGCAAATGGATGGCGTAGTATTGTTTGGAAAAAATAAAATGTGAAGGGGTGTTAATAGCTACATGAAATAGGATGATGTGGAATGCCATGATCACCTACGTCCTGAATGAACATGGCACATAGAAGAAGAAGAAATCAAATTTCGGTGCCATGACACACCGACGCATACGTTTCAGTGCTGGTCATATTATGGTCATTTCTGTAAATTGGGTTTCATTTTTTAGATGAAGAATTGCCAATCTACTTGACGGAGCACAATGTACAATGACAAGGGCGATCATGACTCTCCACTGTTTACATTTATTTGTTATATATAAATTGCTATGCATTTTTAACTAATATCGTCGAGTACTGTTTTGATACCTTTTCCACGGTTTGAAATTCAGAATATCCTTCTCTTAGGTTACTATTATAGGTTATCTCATTTGACTTTCCTAAAACCGTTGCTGGAAGACACTCATTAAGCCTATAAATTGGCAATTATATTTTACATGGAAAATGCATTGGAAAGTGATTTTACTATAAAAATGCATTGGAAAGTAATTTCACTATGAAAATGCATTGGAAAGTGATTTTACTATGAAAATGCATTGAAAAGGGATTTTACTATGAAAATGCATTGGAAAGGGATTTTACTATGAAAATGTATTGGAAAGTGATTTCACTATGAAAATGCATTGGAAAGGGATTTCACTATGAAAATGCATTGGAAAGGGATTTCACTATGAAAATGCATTGGAAAGGGATTTCACTATGAAAATGCATTAGAAAGGGATTTTACTATGAAAATGCATTGGAAAGGGATTTTACTATGAAAATGCATTGGAAAGGGATTTTACTATGAAAATGCATTGGAAAGGGATTTTACTATGAAAATGCATTGGAAAGGGATTATACTATGAAAATGCATTGGAAAGGGATTTTACTATGAAAATGCATTGGAAAGGGATTTTACTATGAAAATGGATTGGAAAGGGATTTTACTATGAAAATGCATTGGAAAGGGATTTTACTATGAAAATGCATTGGAAAGTGATTTTACTATGAAAATGCATTGGAAAGGGATTTTATTATGAAAATGCATTGGAAAGTGATTTTACTATGAAAATGCATTGGAAAGGGATTTCACTATGAAAATGCATTGGAAAGGGATTTCACTATGAAAATGCATTGGAAAGGGATTTCACTATGAAAATGTATTGGAAAGGGATTTCACTATGAAAATGCATTGAAAAGGGATTTCACTATGAAAATGCATTAGAAAGTGATTTCACTATGAAAATGCATTGGAAAGGGATTTTATTATGAAAATGCATTGGAAAGGGATTTTACTATGAAAATGCATTGGAAAGGGATTTCACTATGAAAATGCATTGGAAAGGGATTTTATTATGAAAATGCATTGGAAAGGGATTTTATTATGAAAATGCATTGGAAAGGGATTTTACTATGAAAATGCATTGGAAAGGGATTTTACTATGAAAATGCATTGGAAAGGGATTTCACTATGAAAATGCATTGGAAAGGGATTTCACTATGAAAATGCATTGGAAAGGGATTTTACTATGAAAATGTATTGGAAAGGGATTTCACTATGAAAATGCATTGGAAAGGGATTTCACTATGAAAATGCATTGGAAAGGGATTTTACTATGAAAATGCATTGGAAAGGGATTTTACTATGAAAATGCATTGGAAAGGGATTTCACTATGAAAATGCATTGGAAAGGGATTTCACTATGAAAATGCATTGGAAAGGGATTTCACTATGAAAATGCATTGGAAAGGGATTTTACTATGAAAATGTATTGGAAAGGGATTTTACTATGAAAATGTATTGGAAAGGGATTTCACTATGAAAATGCATTGGAAAGGGATTTCACTATGAAAATGCATTGGAAAGGGATTTCACTATGAAAATGCATTGGAAAGGGATTTTACTATGAAAATGTATTGGAAAGGGATTTCACTATGAAAATGCATTGGAAAGGGATTTCACTATGAAAATGCATTGGAAAGGGATTTCACTATGAAAATGCATTGGAAAGGGATTTCACTATGAAAATGCATTGGAAAGGGATTTCACTATGAAAATGCATTGGAAAGGGATTTCACTATGAAAATGCATTGGAAAGGGATTTTACTATGAAAATGCATTGGAAAGGGATTTCACTATGAAAATGCATTGGAAAGGGATTATACTATGAAAATGTATTGGAAAGGGATTTCACTATGAAAATGCATTGGAAAGGGATTTTACTATGAAAATGCATTGGAAAGGGATTTTACTATGAAAATGCATTGGAAAGGGATTTCACTATGAAAATGCATTGGAAAGGGATTTCACTATGAAAATGCATTGAAAAGGGATTTTACTATGAAAATGCATTGGAAAGGGATTTTATTATGAAAATGCATTGGAAAGAGATTTCACTATGAAAATGCATTGGAATGGGAGTTCACTATTAAAATGCATTGGAAAGAGATTTCACTATGAAAATGCATTGGAATGGGAGTTCACTATGAAAATGCATTGGAAAGGGATTTCACTATTAAAATGCATTGGGAAAGGATTTTACTATTAAAATGCATTGGAAAGGAATTTTACTATAATAAAACATTCATAAATAATTTTATTATTGTTGTATACCTGTCTATATACAGGAATGGGATATTCTTATTCACTTACATACATGGATAGTATCGGAGTATAGTGGAGAGTGATTATGTTGACTAGCAGTTCTTTAGCAGCGTGTATCTACTTCACAAACAGTGCGAGTCTTGAACTTGTTGATGTACAATTATTCCCAAACTCCATTTTGGTGATTACTCAAGTAGTAACATTTTAAGGTTACACTATATATATATATATATATATATATATATATACATTAACTGATGTATGGTTTTGGGTCTGAGGAGCGGCTGCAAAATATCTATTACCCATGGTTAGGTAGATTATCCAGAAATTTTTCAAGATTATATTATTTTGCTAAATTTAATAAAAAAAATAACATTGAGTTCTTTTGAGTATGTTTCTATTGAAATTGACCTGACAAAAATACCAAATATTCTATGTTATATATATATTAATCATTTCGCTTTGAGAAAGGTGCTAATACCACTAAGACTCAAGGGATTACTAGAAGCGAAAGAGAATGAAAAGACAAGTGAGGAGAGAGACCATAAGAGTACAAATTTGAAAACGACGGGATTTAATTGCATTTATATTTCTGATGAACCTAGGCAAAAGAAAGCAAAAAACGAATTGAGTACCACGGTCGAGAAGCTCTTTATAGTTTTTATTACTATAGAGAAATACGTAATAGTTCTTATTCAGTCAGTCAGTTAAGTGCCATGCGCGATACACGCTTGGGCGATCATGTCTCGAAAGAGACATGACTGACTGGGCAGAAGATTATCCCGCAGTAGGTTGCCATTGCTTTCTGCAGTAGACTGGTTGCCGACCAAGGCTATAGAATCCAATCTGTCTTGTTATTTAACCCATAACTGGAAGGAAGTGACGGATTAATACCTTTCCCAAGGTTATTTGCGCGTAAGTGAATGCAAGGAATTCAACTGGAATTCGAACTCGGTTCCCCGATTTCTCGTTCCGAGCCGATATCCACTGCGCCACAACGCACATCCGCGCAGTTCTTATTACGATAGAGAAATTCGTAATATTTTTATTACTATAATGAAATTCGTAATAGTTATTGTTACGATAGGGAAATTCGTAATGGCTCTTATTACGAGAGAGTTGTTCTTCATAGTTCCATTTACGATAGAGAATTTTTAGTAGTTTTATTAGGATATACTAGGATACGAATTTACACGTGCTACTTGACTGGCAAAAAGGTCCCACCCGTTCAAAGTCAAATCAACAAAATGCCGCTGTCACTTCTTCTCCAATAGCTTCTTTTTTCGCACTTTATGCCTCTAGAACTCTCTTCCATAAACATGTTTCCCTGAAAGCTACAATCTTGAAGAGTTTAAATGCAAAGTCAATTGCCATCTTTATCTCTTTGACCTTCATCCTTTCCCAGACACACACTCTATCTTGTTCTTCTTCCTTTTCGGTCTACTCTCACGTAACTGTCTTCACCCCAGTATTCCCAACCTTCTCTTATCCATTTTCCGACACCCCTTTATCTTGTTCTTCTTCTCTCTTCCCTCTACTCTCACGTAACTGTCTTCACCCCAGTATTCCCAACCTTCTCTTATCCATTTTCCGACACCCCTTTATCTTGTTCTTCTCTCTCTTCCCTCTACTCTCACGTAACTGTCTTCACCCCAGTATTCCCAACCTTCTCTTATCCATTTTCCGACACCCCTTTATCTTGTTCTTCTCTCTCTTCCCTCTACTCTCACGTAACTGTCATCACCCCAGTATTCCCAACCTTCTCTTATCCATTTCCCGACACCCCTTTATCTTGTTCTTCTCTCTCTTCCCTCTACTCTCACGTAACTCTCTTCACCCCAGTATTCCCAACCTTCTCTTATCCATTTTCCGACACCCCTTTATCTTGTTTCTTCTCTCTCTCTTCCTCTACTCTCACGTAACTGTCTTCACCCCCCAGTATTCCAACCTTCTCTTATCCATTTTCCGACACCCCTTTATCTTGTTCTTCTCTCTCTTCCCTCTACTCTCACGTAACTGTCTTCACCCCAGTATTCCCAACCTTCTCTTATCCATTTTCCAACACCCCTTTATCTTGTTCTTCTCTCTCTTCCCTCTACTCTCACGTAACTCTCTTCACCCCAGTATTCTGGCAACTTCTCTTATCCATTTTCCGACACCCCTTTATCTTGTTCTTCTCTCTCTTCCCTCTACTCTCACGTAACTCTCTTCACCCCAGTATTCCCAACCTTCTCTAAATCCATTTTCCGACACCCTTTATCTTGTTCTTCTCTCTCTTCCCTCTACTCTCACGTAACTCTCTTCACCCCAGTATTCCCAACCTTCTCTTATCCATTTTTCCAACACCCCTTTATCTTGTTCTTCTCTCTCTTCCCTCTATTCTCACGTAACTCTCTTCACCCCAGTATTCCCAACCTTCTCTTATCCATTTTCCGACACCCCTTTATGTAATTCTTCTCTCTTCCCTCTACTCTCACGTAACTCTCTTCATCCCAGTATTCCCAACCTTCTCTTATCCCATTTTCCGACACCCCTTTATCTTGTTCTTCTCTCTCTTCCCTCTACTCTCACGTAACTCTCTTCACCCCAGTATTCCCAACCTTCTCTTATCCATTTTCCGACACCCTTTATCTTGTTCTTCTCTCTCTTCCCTCTACTCTCGTAACTCTCTTCACCCCGACCTTCCCAACCTTCTCTTATCCATTTTCCGACACCCCTTTATCTTGTTCTTCTCTCTCTTCCCTCTACTCTCACGTAACTCTCTTCATCCCAGTATTCCAACCTTCTCTTATCCAGAAAATTTTCCAAACACCCCTTTATCTTGTTCTTCTCTCTCTTCCATCTACTCTCACGTAACTCTCTTCACCCCAGTATTCCCAACCTTCTCTTATCCATTTTCCGACACCCCTTTATCTTGTTCTTCTCTCTCTTCCCTCTACTCTCACGTAACTCGCTTCACCCCAATATTCCCAACCTTCTCTTATCCATTTTCCGACACCCCTTTATCTTGTTCTTCTCTCTCTTCCCTCTACTCTCACGTAACTCTCTTCACCCCAGTATTCCCAACCTTCTCTTATCCATTTTCCGACACCCCTTTATCTTGTTCTTCTCTCTCTTCCCTCTACTCTCACGTAACTCTCTTCACCCCAGTATTCCAACCTTCTCTTATCCATTTTCCATTACCCCTTTATCTTGTTCTTCTCTCTCTTCCCTCTACTCTCACGTAACTCTCTTCACCCCGAAAATATTCCCAACCTTCTCTTGTCCATTTTCCGACACCCCTTTATCTTGTTCTTCTCTCTCTTCCCTCTACTCTCACGTAACTCTCTTCACCCCAGTATTCCCAGCCTTCTCTTATCCATTTTCCAACAACCTTTATCTTGTTCTTCTCTCTCTTCCCTCTAATCTCACGTAACTCTCTTCACCCCAGTATTCCCAACCTTCTCTTATCCATTTTCCGACACCCCTTTATCTTGTTCTTCTATCTCTTTCCTCTACTCTCACGTAACTCGCTTCACCCCAATATTCCCAACCTTCTCTTATCCATTTTCCAACAACCTTTATCTTGTTCTTCTCTCTCTTCCCTCTACTCTCACGTAACTCTCTTCACCCCAGTATTCCCAACCTTCTCTTATCCATTTTCCGACACCCCTTTATCTTGTTCTTCTCTCTCTTCCCTCTACTCTCACGTAACTCTCTTCACCCCAGTATTCCCAACCTTCTCTTATCCATTTTCCGACACCCCTTTATCTTGTTCTTCTCTCTCTTCCCTCTACTCTCACGTAACTCTCTTCACCCCAGTATTCCCAACCTTCTCTTATCCATTTTCCAACAACCTTTATCTTGTTCTTCTCTCTCTTCCCTCTACTCTCACGTAACTCTCTTCACCCCAGTATTCCCAACCTTCTCTTATCCATTTTCCGACACCCCTTTATCTTGTTCTTCTCTCTCTTCCCTCTACTCTCACGTAACTCTCTTCACCCCAGTATTCCAAACCTTCTCTTATCCATTTTCCGACACCCCTTTATCTTGTTCTTCTCTCTCTTCCCTCTACTCTCACGTAACTGTCTTCACCCCAGTATTCCCAACCTTCTCTTATCCATTTTCCAACACCCCTTTATCTTGTTCTTCTCTCTCTTCCCTCTACTCTCACGTAACTCTCTTCACCCCAGTATTCCCAACCTTCTCTTATCCATTTTCCGACACCCCTTTATCTTGTTCTTCTCTCTCTTCCCTCTACTCTCACGTAACTCTCTTCACCCCAGTATTCCCAACCTTCTCTTATCCATTTTCCAACACCCCTTTATCTTGTTCTTCTCTCTCTTCCCTCTACTCTCACGTAACTCTCTTCACCCCAGTATTCCCAACCTTCTCTTATCCATTTTCCGACACCCCTTTATCTTGTTCTTCTCTCTCTTCCCTCTACTCTCACGTAACTCTCTTCACCCCAGTATTCCCAACCATCTCTTATCCATTTTCCAACACCCCTTTATCTTGTTCTTCTCTCTCTTCCCTCTACTCTCACGTAACTCTCTTCACACCAGTATTCCCAACCTTCTCTTATCCATTTTCCGACACCCCTTTATCTTGTTCTTCTTCCCTCTCTTCCCTCCTAACTCTTCACCCCGTAACCCCTCGCTTCACCCCAAGTTAGTATTCCCAACCTTCTCTTATCCATTTTCCGACACCCCTTTATCTTGTTCTCTCTTCCCTCTCTTCCCTCTAACTCTTCACCCCGTCAACTCTCTTCCACCCCAGTATTCCCAACCTTCTCTTATCCATTTTCCGACACCCCTTTATCTTGTTCTTCTCTCTCTTCCCTCTACTCTCAAGTAACTCTCTTCACCCCAGTATTCCCAACCTTCTCTTATCCATTTTCCGACACCCCTTTATCTTGTTCTTCTCTCTCTTCCCTCTACTCTCAAGTAACTCTCTTCACCCCAGTATTCCCAACCTTCTCTTATCCATTTTCCAACACCCCTTTATCTTGTTCTTCTCTCTCTTCCCTCTACTCTCACGTAACTCGCTTCACCCCAGTATTCCCAACCTTCTCTTATCCATTTTCCGAACACCCCTTTATCTTGTTCTTCTCTCTCTTCCCTCTACTCTCACGTAACTCTCTTCACCCCAGTATTCCCAACCTTCTCTTATCCATTTTCCGACACCCCTTTATCTTGTTCTTCTCTCTCTTCCCTCTACTCTCACGTAACTCTCTTCACCCCAGTATTCCCAACCTTCTCTTATCCATTTTCCAACACCCCTTTATCTTGTTCTTCTCTCTCTTCCCTCTACTCTCACGTAACTCGCTTCACCCCAGTATTCCCAACCTTCTCTTATCCATTTTCCAACACCCCTTTATCTTGTTCTTCTCTCTCTTCCCTCTACTCTCACGTAACTCTCTTCACCCCAGTATTCCCAACCTTCTCTTATCCATTTTCCAACACCCCTTTATCTTGTTCTTCTCTCTCTTCCCTCTACTCTCACGTAACTCTCTTCACCCCAGTATTCCCAACCTTCTCTTATCCATTTTCCGACACCCCTTTATCTTGTTCTTCTCTCTCTTCCCTCTACTCTCACGTAACTCTCTTCACCCCAGTATTCCCAACCTTCTCTTATCCATTTTCCAACACCCCTTTATCTTGTTCTTCTCTCTCTTCCCTCTACTCTCACGTAACTCGCTTCACCCCAATATTCCCAACCTTCTCTTATCCATTTTCCGACACCCCTTTATCTTGTTCTTCTCTCTCTTCCCTCTACTCTCACGTAACTCTCTTCACCCCAGTATTCCCAACCTTCTCTTATCCATTTTCCGACACCCCTTTATCTTGTTCTTCTCTCTCTTCCCTCTACTCTCACGTAACTCTCTTCATCCCAGTATTCCCATCTTTCTCTTGTCGATTCTCTGACACTGCCTGTAATATGTCCCTTTCTCTATATGCTCTCCTCTTAAGTTCCCTTTTGCTTACCTCTTATTAGCCCCCTGTGCACCAGTAGCAGTACTAATTTGCTTGGGGTGAAACTATTAAATATATATATATATATATATATATAGAGAGAGAGAGAGAGAGAGAGAGTGTGTGTGTGTCATCGGCAGACAGATCTGTTTCACTGCATCATAGCTCATCAGTACGGTTAGGAAAATTTCGAAACCCGACCGAATTGCCATCAGTAGGCTATTCTACTTATGAGAATATGGGAGCTCGGTAGGAGAAGGCAGACTTTTAGCGTGTGGTATACTATGTAAGCACACGCCAGTAACTAAGACTCTTCTAATCCATTACTGAATGAACGATGCGTAGTTGAGTGAATAGCTACTGTTTTTTCAAAGTCTACCATTCTTCCAGAGTGCTCAGTCAGGGTGAGAGCGTAAATAGTCATCCGCAGACAGATCTGTTTCGCTGTATCACAGTTCATCAGTACTGTTAAACAACCGATTGCGTTTAGCCAGGATTGAAGCCCGACCGAATTTTCATCAGTCTGCGATTCTACCTCTTAGCTATGGGCGCTCGGTATGTGTGTGTGTGTGTGTGTGTGTGTGTGTGTGTGTGTGTGTGTGTGTGTGATGTTAAGGGAAATCGGAAAAAATACAAATTAATTCAAATTATTGTAAAATGTGTCACCAACAATAATTTGACTGTCAAAATCTAACAGCTAAACATTCCCTTTAGTAAAAGAGAAACTAACCTTATTCATGAGTTATTTGGGTATTCGTCAAATTTGACCTTCTGATCGTCTGTCAGTCTGATTGTCTGTCTGTGTGTCCTTCCGTTTGTGTCGTTTAGAACCTGGTTCTAATCAATAAGTCGAATGGGACGAGTGCTGAGCGCTTGCATAATTAAAGACATGAATGCGTAATGAGTTTGTAATTAAATTCTCATTATTCAGGACTATAAATAAGTAAGGTGACTGTTGCAGATGATGATTAGAGGAAAGTGAAAGTGAAAGTAAACAAAGAAGGAAAAGATAAGGAAAATAAATAATGAACGATCATAGAATTGGAGCGGCTATTGTTGGCGTTGGTTATGCGTAGGAGAGCCGAATTAGAAGCAGGAGAGAGAGAGAGAGAGAGAGAGAGAGAGAGCAAGAGATAGAAGAAAAACAAAGAAATTTTTAAAAAGATAAAGGGTTGAAAAGAGATAAATAGAGAGATAAATAAAGAGAGAGAGAGAGAGAGAAAGGATAGTGTAATAGAGACTTTAAAGAAGTCAAAAGAATATATGGAGAAAACGAGGAAAGAAAGAAAGATGAATGAAGGACATAAAAGGGAAAGAATAAAAAGAAAAAGAAAAGTAAGAGAGAAGGAAAGAAAGAAAACAATAAAGTATAAATATAAACCAATAAGAAAGAAAGAAAGAAAGAAAGAAAGAAAGAAAAAAAAGTGAGAATAAAATTATGAGGATAACAGAAGTAAACAGAAAGAAAGAAAGAAATAGAGGTTGGTCATTGTTGGAGTTGGAGTTGCATTGTAGGAAAATCGAAAAATAAAACAAAAAAGAAAAAACAGAGAAAGATTTTTATAAATAAAGGCTTAGATAGATAGATAGATAGATAGATAGATAGATAGATAGATAGATAGATAGATAGATAGGAAAAGTTACATAGATAGATAGATAGATAGATAGATAGATAGATACGAATAGTGTGATAGATAGATAGATACGAATAGTGTGATAGATAGATAGATACGAATAGTGATAGATAGATAGATAGATAGATAGATAGATAGATAGATAGATAGATATGAAAAGTTAGATAGATAGATAGATAGATAGATAGATAGATCTAACAAAGTGAGATCAGGTGAAAAATTGTAAGTAGGAAGACTGTATTGTGTAATATAACAATCTGGCCCCACCCGAGGAAGGCTGATGCAAGCGAGGGTGTTTCCGGTCGTTGAAAGGAACGGATGTTTGTTTGACCTTATTTCCGGCAGTAGCGGAAATGGCTACAGAGGCAAACAGAACAGGTGTCTCTGAGAATTACGTGGGCGTGCGTGGGCGAGGCAAAACCGGAAGAAAAAGTCCCGGTTCTGGAAGATTATATAATGACCTCGTCACACGGATTCGCCAGCAGTAGCAGAGTAGTAGTAGTAGAGGAGCAACAGAGATCGGCCGGTGAAGAGAGACACAACAGATAGGACTACACTCCCGTCAACCCATTTGAAGCGCGCTCTCTCAATTCTCTGTTCCCTATTCTACACGGTCCATCGTCATTAATAAAAATATAACTTTATATTTTTATATATATGCGTGTTTGTTGTTTGTCGATATACAACAATTGCACCAAACTTTCAAGTGAGAATGATTTTACTGTTTTTTATAACAGCGTTATAAAAGACAGTTTTTTTTTTAATCGAAACTGTTTCGATGAGAAATACAAAACCAAAAAGGTTATGGCTAAGGTAGGGAACCGGTTTATTTAGCTAATGATGATTGTGTGTGGCTACGCAGAAGGGGGCATTTGAAATCAGGGCATTCAAATCAGTGAAAAAAATACAAAAATACAAATAACATTTTATTTATTTATTTTTTTAATAAATTAATTCAATTCTTCGTTTTCCTTCTTTTTGGCAAATTCGTCGATCAGTTTGTTGTGAAAACCATCCGTACCAATCTTCTTATTTTTATATCCCGTGTTCTTTCATGGATTTCCACTTGCCCCCCCCATTCCTTGTCGCTCTTAATATTTTTTCCTCTTAATATCTCTCCTAAACCCCGTTCCGCCATCTACCAGCTCAAGCCCATCAGTTAGGTCTTGCGCTGTTTTCCCCTGTCTCCCTTTCCCTCTATCCGTCTTGTGAACATCAGATTTTCAAAGCCTTCCTCCTCATTACGTGACCGAGAAACCTCAGCTGTCTCTTCCTGATGCCAAGTATAAGTTTCGTTTTAGTTTGCATCCTCTCCAAAACCTTGTCGTTGCTTAACATATTCTGTCCATGTTATCCTCAGCATCCATATTTCTGTTGCATCGAGTTTTTCCTTTATCTTTGCGAAGATTACCCATCATTCGCTGCCATATAGAAGGGCAGTTATCACATAACAGTCCAGTACTTTTTTCTTTGTCTCTAACGAAATCTCCCTGTCTTTCAGCCAGTACTGTTATCTTCTTTAAAATGTTTTTATTCATGGAAATGAAAATGAAATTATTCAGTCTATCTTCATGTTGGGAACAAGTCGCAGCAGTTAACGCCACTTGTTTTTTTTTACTTTTCTTTTTCTTTCACTCTTCTTTTAGTCAGTTCGTCCACATTCTCTGTGTCTGTGAATACAATCAGTGCTAGACTGGCATACAAAAACAGAGGTCTTCTCTGCTTACACTATTCTACTAATGTACCTTGTTCATAATTTACGATTGTTTGATTTAATTGTGGTGACAAATGAACTCGTCAACCCCTTTATAATATGGCTACCAACTCTGAGTAAAGTGTCACTGAGTAGTAGACCTGCCTCTGCTACTATAGACACTATCAGCACTCTGCCTTCGGGTAGAGAGCGCTCTCTGCTTCCGAGCAGAGAGCACTAACCCAGTCGTGGTTCCGCCGAAGGGTAGAAGCACGACTGGGCAAAAATAGACAGACATTTTTTGGCCCGGCTATATGGCCGGGAATACCCACTATAAAATGACCATGTGTCACATCCAGCCTTGCGTGGGAAGGCTAGTAAATACAGTCACTGAGTAGTAGACTTGCCTCTGCTACTATTGACACTGTCAGCTCTCTACCTTCGGGTAGAGGGCGCACTCTGCTTTCAAACAGAGAGCACTAACCCAGTCGTGGTTCCGCCGAAGGGTAGAAGTACGACTGGGCAAAAATAGACAGGTATTTTTTGGATATTCCAACTCATAAACTGACCATGTGTCACATGTTGCCCTTAGTGGGAGGGACAACTAAATATAGTCACTGAGTAGTAGCAGTCGCAGACTTGCCTCTGCTACTATTGACACTGCCAGCTCTCTTTCTTCGGGTAGAGAGCGCTCTCTGCTTCCGAGCAGAGAGCACTAACCCAGTCGTGGTTCCGCCAAATAGTAGAATCACGACTCGGCAAAAATAGACAGACATTTTTTTGGCCCGGCTATATGGCCGGGAAGACACACTATAAAATGACCTTGTGTCACATCTAACCTTGCGTGGGAAGGTTGGTAAATACCGTCACTGAGTAGTAGACTTGCCTCTGCTACTATTGACACTGTCAACTCTCTGCCTTCGGGTAGAGAACGCTCTCTGCCAGTCGTGGTTCCGCCGAAGGGTTGAATCACGACTGGGGAAAGATAGACATATTTTGGGCTGGGCTATATGGCCCGGAAGACCCACATTAAAAAGACCTTGTGTCACATTTTGCCTTAAGTGGGGAGGTGACTAAATAATGTCACTGAGTAGTAACCACAGAGTGACTGAATGAGTGAATCAGGACGCCTGCGAGAGTAAGTACTCTTCAGTCCACGTTTACCTTTTTACTACATTTCCCGTGAATATACTATTCAGCCTTATATCCGAGTCCGTGTTACCTTTCTATGACCCTTCGTTTATAACGGGTTTGATCCAATCTTTTCTATCAAACCGCATAATGAAGGACGTCTTGAACGGTCATGCCTCCACATCCAATCACACGAACACGGGTGTCCCCCAGGTCTCTACCCTAGGTCCGACGCTCTTTCTGATCTTCAAAAATGATCTCCCTGATGTGATCAAATCCCAAGTAGGCATCTACGCTGATGACACCACCATTTATGCCCGCCTCAGTAAGAAATCTGGGGAGGCGGACAAAGATAACCTTGCTGCTGATCTTTAGAAGGACCTTCACTCTGTGATAGACTAGGGTAAGAAATGATTTGTAAATTTGAATGCTTCTAAAACGAAGCTGCTATCAGTCAACCACGACTGGCAGTCCTTCCTACACCTATCAGCATAGACCTAGCGATTCTCCTCGAAAGCTATACACTGCACCTCCTCGGCCTCACCCACTCTTCCGACCTCAACTGGAACCATTACATTGAATCAATAGCTAAATCCACTGCTAGGATAATTGGGTCACTGCGTCGGGCAAGGAAGTTTTTCCCGCCTGAGTCCATCGTGCACATATACAAATCAACCATCGACCCGGGCATTAAATAATGTTGTCATATCTGGTTGGGCACCCCTGCTGTTCATCCCAGTGTTCTCGAGAGTCTCCAAAGGAGAATTGATCCCGACCTGGCAGCTCAACTCCAGCCACTTTCCGACGGAATGTGGTTTTTTTCTGTCTCTTCTACAAATATTTTCATTGCTTCTGCTCCGAAGAGCTTAGCTCCCTGGTGTCCCCTCTACAAGAATTTACTCGAGCAACCAGACTGGCAACAAAGCCCCCCCCCCCTTTTACGGTTAAATCAACCAAATGCAGCCGCCATTTCTACTCCCTCAGCTTCTTTTCTCACACTTCTTGCCTGTGGAACTCCCTTCCGTATACTTGCTTTTCTGATGGTTACAATCTCCATGAATTTAAATGCAATGTCAGTTGCCATCATCTCTTATCCACATCTTATCCAGTCCTTCTCTCGTCCTTTCTCCATCACCCATGTATCTTGTTCTTTTCTTTTCTCACTCTACTCTCGCAACTGTCTTCACACCAATATTCCCATTCTTCTCTTGCCCTTGCTCTGACACTCCCTGTAACCGGTTCGTCTTTCTCTTCGATCTCCTCCTGTTTAAACTTTCACGCTTCTTTCATGTAGCCCGCTGCGAGCCTGTGGCGGTGCCGCCTTTCTTAGTTTGAAACGATTAATATATATATATATACGGCCTCACACCCTGATTGGGTAAAATAAAAATCATTTAATAAGTTAGGACACAAAAATTTATTTGAACTCTCAGAAAAACTTTATCTTTCTTTTAGAAAGATATAAAAAACGACTAAATGCCGATAGAAAAAGTACTGAGTTCGTCCATAACAATATAAACAGGCACCAATGAAAATTTTATTTGTGGAAAGGTTAATCTTGTGTCTTAGAACATATGATAGGGAATGTTGACATTTTTATGCAAGTTCATTATTACTCCAACTATGAATACCTATGTCATCAGCATAGGACAACTCATCATTTTTACACTAAACTCGGGCGTCCAGAGTATGACGATAAACTTCATACAGCAGTGAAGTTTCTGATTGGCAGGTTTTGAGGAATGTAAAGCCACTTTATAATTGTTGTTTTTCCCAAGTTCAGCCTGATGTTTGGTGGTAGCACCTGTTAGGGTCCCAGCGATAGGCGAATACTAACCACCAAAATGGGGTCAAACATTCAGTCAGTTAAGTGCCATAAGTGAGATATGATTGGGCGATCATGTCTCGAAAGAGACATGACTGGCTGGGTTAAAGATTAACCCGCAGTAGGATGCCATTATTTTCTGCGGTAGACTGGTTGTCAACTAAGGCTACAGAACTAAATCTGTCCTATTTAACGCATAGCTAAAGGGAGAAGAGATGGATTAATACTTTTCCCAAGGGCATTTGCGCGTAGGTGAATACAACGAATTCAACTGGAATTGAAAAGAAGCGATTGCGTGTGAAAGAAAAAAACAAAAAACTTTAATTCCAATTCCGGATCAGATTTTCTGTATTGTTTCTGCGGTAGACTGGTTGCCTGCCAAGGCTATAGAACCCAATTTATCTTGTTATTTAACCCATAACTGGAGGGAAGAGACGCACTAGTACCTTTCCCAAGGGTATTTGCGTGTAAGTGAATGCAGGGAATTCAACTAGAATTCGAACTCAGTTCTCCGATTTCTCGTTCCGAGCCGATATTACACTGCACACAACGCACATCAAATCAGTAATATTACGTGGATGTTAAATGGAGTTCACAGATAGATAGATAGATAGATAGATAGATAGATATGAACAGACTGAGATAGATAGATAGATAGATAGATAGATATGATATGATCAAACTGAGCTATCGCTCCATCAGCTAATAAAATTATTTGTATTGGGGTTTTAACAAATTTTATGAGAAAGTGTAATCAATTACCAACGTATTTTTTATGAAATAACACCTGGTTTGTTGAAAATGTTTTCAAAACATTCAGTAATATATTGAAAGCGGTGTAATTACGAAAGAAACAGGTGGTGCCGCTAGTTCATGTCTAAATATTAATGTTTTTCGTTCTTATCTATCTCCCAACACTACTTACACTCTTCTAACGCCCTTTCACTCAGTGTTAAAGAAGTATCTTCATATCAAGGAATCTATTAATCATTGGAGTCGATCCGAGATAACAATTATTTAATAGTAGAATGAGATAAGAGAATTGAACATAGAATATGTAGTGCGAAGAGTAGTTTCCCCCAATACCACCAATTTCTACAAAATCAACACATTAAACTAACAATGTGAGTCGTGTTTGTAAAAAAATCGTCGAAATAAAACTTGCATATGAATGTCATGAATGTCGCTAAACTGGTTCTGAAGTATCTAAATCGTATGAAATTATATAAACACCTCTGATCCATGATTAAAATTGATTTTAAGTAAATGATGTCTTTAGGTCTTCATATGAAGAAATGCGTTAATAATTCTCGAGTGGTGAGAACAGTCCTTAATACTAGAAAATATGGCAGAAGATTTACCGGGAATAGGACAATTAAAAGTAGAATTGGATGTAATAATTATTCAGTCCCTCGGACCCATCCAACTATCGCCCTATCAGCCTTCTACCAATTTTCAGTAAAGTATTCGAGGCCATTATTAATGCTGAAACAGTTCAACATCTTACTGCCTATAAACAATTTTCAGACAGGCAGTACGGCTTCCGCCTCGCCAGGCCCACGGCCGATATGCTAACGACCATCAGGGAATACATATACTGGGCCCTTGATAAGTCCGGCGAGGCTCGTGCTGTTGCCCTGAACATCTACAAGTCTTTTGATAGGGTTTGGAACGCTGGCCTTCTACTCAAGCTACGGGGTTATGGTATCACCGGACGCTTGCTTGATCTGATTAATTTTTTCCTATTTAACCGCATAATGAAGGTCGCCTTAAATGGGCATGTCTCCACATCCTACCGTACAAACACCGGTATCCCTCAGGGCTCTCTCCTAGGTCCGACGCTCTTCCTTATTTTCATAAATGATCTCCAAGACGTGATCAAGTCCCATATAGGCATCTACGCAGATGACACCACAATTTACTCCTGCATCAGTAAGAAATCCGGCGAGGCGGACAAACATAACATCGCTGCTGATCTTGAGAGGGATTTACACTCAGTGGTGGACTGGGGAAAGAAGTGGCTTGTAAATTTCAATGCGTCTAAAACAAATCTGCTGTTATCACAGGTAACCTCTCCTGCCTCCCATAAGCATAGACCAAGCGAGTCTCCCTGAGAGCAATACACTGCGCCTCCTCAGCCTTACCCTATCTTCCGATCTCAAGTGGAAACATTACATTGAGTCAATAGCTAAATCCACTGCTAGGAAGGTTGGGTCACTGTGTCAGGCTAGGAGGTTTTTTCCGCCTGAATCCATCTTGCACATATACAAATCAACCATCTGTCCGTGCATGGAATACTGCTTTCATATATGGTCAGGCGCTGCCGCTGTTCATCTCAGTGTTCTTGACAGGCTCCAAAGGGGAATCAGTAATGTGATAGGTACCGACTTGGCTGCTCGACTCCAGCCATTTTCTCACCGACGAGATGTGGCTTCCCTATGTCTGTTCTATAAATATTTTCATGGCTTCTGCTCCGACGAACTTAAGTCACTGGTGCCCTTACCACAGGAGTTTACTCATGCAATAGGGCTGGCAACTAGGTCCCAACCATTCACAGTAAGATCAATCAAATGCAGACGACAATTCTACTCCATCAGCTTCTTTTCTTGCACTTCCCGCCTGTGGAACTGCCTTTCATAATTTTGTTTTCCTGACTACCTACTTGTTGACATGCCAAAACCCCAGTGAATAATCTTATGCAGAGAGACTTCTTTTTATCTTATTTTGTTTATTTATTTGTTTTTACTAGAAATCTTGCCTTCTCACTAGTTGTTGATTAGTCAATTCACGGGCTCATAAAAGATCATAAGATATCATGCTTCTTTTTCCTTGTTTCTGAGTGACACGTGATTTGTCAGCATAGCCTTTATGACATACCGTATTCAGCCAACATGTTTTGGTTTATTAGTTAGGGGATTTTTTCTTTTTAATTTTTAGCTTAAATTTTTTTCTCTTTATGTTAAGAACATTTTCCAGGTCTTCTTGAGGATGGAATATAACGATAAATGATTTCTTTCTATCATGTCTCACTAAATTTCAAAAGAACAACTATAGCAATCGTTTTTATGGTTATAAAGTAACTCAGACCAGAAAGTTACGGAATGTTGTCTGTGATATTGTTGTGGAGTTGTGGAGAAATCTTCGTCACCAACTTGTTGTTCTTGTAGCTTGTTTAGGCCTGGAAGTAAAACACGGAAACAAGAAGGTAGGTTTAAATAGTGTATTAGAATAACAGAACAATATATCTGTGTGTGTCCGTTACCTATAGACTCCGAAACGGCTGAACAGATTTTCTGGAAAATTTACACAGTTGTACTATAAGCGTTTGCGAGTGTTTTTAGCTAGGTTTTGTGTCGAGGTATCTCCGATAAATATCGAAAATCGATAATCGAAAAAATCGGGTTATAGAAGGAATGGTCCGATTTTAATCAAATTTGATACACTCATAGAAAAAGACATAAGAAACGATATTCAGAAGTTTTAAGGTTGAGGTTCTTAGAATAGTGCAGAAAATCGATAATATATATATGTATAAAAGGCAAGCTGTTTGTGTGTGTCTGTTTATCTGTCTGTATGTCCTTTATACAAATCCATAATTTTTATCCGATTCTCATTAAACTTCACGCAAATATTCTTTAGGCTGAGTCGGAGCTCCAGGACCATTGATTAGTTTTAAAGCTTTCATTACACCCGAGCAACGCCGGGCTATACTGCTAGTACAATAATAAGTGTTAGTAATCAATAAAAGAGAAGTGTGAGTCAGAACGGTATAGTTACGCTGCGTTTTTACTGTCACACAGCTGCGTCCCCGTAAGTCACTCAGGTTAGTATTTATAGAAGGAAGAAGATTTCATTCCTATAGATAGGGCACCAACAGATATAAAAGTAAAAAGGGAGACTAGGTATTAAAGATTACTTCTCTGTTGACCTTACATTTGAAGAATTGTACTGTCCTAGGAAGCCTACACATAATCCTTATATTTTATCTATGGCCGAGTGGTTAGAACGTTCGCTTGCTGACAATGAAAACTGGGTTCGAATCTCACCAGGGTCGATTTGTCAGGAAGGTGAGCTTGATGTTATTGGTCTGGAGGAGGCGATTCCAGTGTTCGGCACATTTCAAAAGTGCCTGAAAACTATACAACGGGTTGACCAAAACCTTGTTAGCGAAATTGGGTAGAGGGGACACTTTGGATGCCGTCGATGCCTGAGCTAGCACGAAGTCACAAGATATTGTGACCGAGGGTTTGAGCGTATTGACCTTGTTCAGAGTGTTAATCACACCAGATAACGCCCTCTTTCCTGGAAACTGTAACTAGATCTACTCAACATAGTTGCATTGTTAACAACAGGTAAGCCTGAGCAAGCGTCTGCAACGAAGATTTGCTAACCGCACTGAAAAACGGGTACCAGTGGATAGAAATAGCCGGCCATTCATTTATATATTCTTTCAATTTTACTTCCATTTCAAGCCTTGTACTAAATAAGCTTTATTATTAAAATATAGAATTTACTTGAAATAGACAAATACATTATTTTTCTGTTTATTCTTATATTATTAGCAATACCAATATTTTTATCTATACTTTTAAAATGATTTACTATTTAGATTATTTACATTATTCCGTCTGTTGTCCTCATCTTTGTTACTATATTTGTTTTTTAATCGTATCACCCCAAGCAAGGCGGTAACGCCACTGATGTGCAGGGGGCTACGTAATAGTGAAAAGATTGGAAAAGAGAAAGCCGAAAACCACATCCCAAGCAGAGATCAAGGGATGAGCCTCTTAACCTGTTCAATAGACGTGGGTGGAATGTGAACCGGGCGACAGATAGATCTATCTACTCCAATTGAAAAGAAAAAAACAAAGTGAGAAGATTGGAAAAGAGAAAACCGGAAACCACATCTTAAACAGGGAACAAGGGATGAGCCTCTTAACCTGTTCAATAAACGTGGGTGGAGTGTGAACCGGGCGATAGATAGATCTATCTACTCCAATTGGATAGATCTATCTACTCCAATAGAATCGAAGAATATAATATATATATATTTCTATATTATCAGGAAAATAACTGATGAAGTCCTTTCGAAAGCATTGGTTCTCAACCTTTTTCTATTCATGGCCCCCATTTTGATTGATGATTTTTTATGAGTGTTAATTTGAATAGATGTTTTACAGGTTGACCTCGAATAAGGCAAAAATTCTGATATCTTGGTTTCAGTCACTTTCTCCATTCATCTTCTCTTGTTGCGCAATAAACTATTATACTTTGGTGCACTAAGTTAACAATCATATCCTTTGTGTTACCAAATTAACTGTCATATTTATTGGGATACTAGCAGTTTAGCCCAGTTTCACTCGGGTAGTTTAAGGAATAAGAATAAAAAACATATGATGAATTTACATCACTTTTATAGATATAGATAACAATGTAGAATGTCTCTATTGGATATATACGACGTTTCAGTCGTTGTAAGTTCCGGTTAACTTCAGGTGCTAGGAATTTTGAACCGAACCCTTTATTTCGATCGCTGGGGCATATCATTCTCATTATGTGTGCTTAGAAGCTAGGTAAACTTAAGGAATCCGCGTATATGCTAGGCCACAAAAATCTCCTCAGCCGGCAAAGCATAGAAATCAATACAATATGGGAACCAGTAATACGAAGTGATAGAGAAAATCGTTAGCTTCAAATATTGCAATATGAGCTCGGGTAAAATAGTTAAGGAGAAAGTAGGTTTATGAGTTCCAAAAGTTGACAGACTAGTGTTCTCAAGGGTATATGACCCAGTGGATATAGGCGTTGGTAAATTCAAGTGATTTCACCCAAACAGTTATGAGTTCGATACCAGGTTACAGCAGTGGTGAACAAATAAGTTAGTTAGAGTGTCGGTTTAAAGGGAGATAACTACATGATATGAAGTGGAATGTGAATTCGTCGTGAAGATAAGGACAACAGTCCGGACAAAGCAAATATTTTTAACCATTTCAGCTATTAAACGCGAGGGAATATGAGGAAAAAACTATATGGATAGAAAGAGAGAAAATAAAAATACAGGATTTAAGAAAGTGGATAATGATTGGCATTGCGTTTAAACTTTTGGAGATCAAAGTCCACTGGGAAGCAAGAAGCCGGAATATAGTTCCATAAGCGAGAGAAGAAACTGTTAGCATAGGACTTATAAAAATATAAGAAAACGTTATTAAGGAGAGAAAACAATAAAAGAAAAGGAATATATAAAGATTGACCTTGCCTTTAAATTTTCTAAAAGTGGAAAGCTAGAAACCGAAAGATAGTTCCATAAACAAGAAGTGTGATAGAAGAAACTCTTAGCATAGAATTTACGGTTATATCCAACCATTTCAAATGTAAGAAGATTAGACCTTGCAGTCAAGTACTCCGCTTTAATTCATAAAGTCTAGTTACGAAAAAGAAAAATAATATTTATTAAGGCCAAAAGAGGGAGATAGTTGAAGGCTGGTTTCTTCTGTCTTATCTTAAACATAGCTAACCACAATTACTAACCCAAACATCCATAGTATTACCTCCACCAAAATGACACCTTTTTACCATTCTTACTACAGTCACCTTAATACCTCAGAGTCTTGATGAAGTTCCCCTATGAAGATTTTGTCTGGGGGAGGGGTATAAGATACGACAACTTTTAAAATGAACCCATAATGAATATTTATAATGATTACAATTTTATATTCAGTACCATAGTTCATCAAAACACTTTCCATGAAAATATGTATAGAAAAGGCACAGTTTCGGTGATGGAGAAATGACTGAAACATAGATGCCAGTTTGGAACCAATAATATTGCAGATTCTTTGGATTTTTATAAAGAATCTCTAAACATTTAACGGAAGTCCCAGACTGTATGTAGCAACAATATTCAAAGCAAGGCTAAATGGTAGACTTAAAATATGTAATGTAGATTCTAGTGATAAAAAGTATTAATGGTGATGTTTAGGAAACCTTAGTCCTAGTATCCCTAAACTTTACAACTGGGACCAACAATGCCACGTATACAGAAGTGAATCATTTCCAATTTATTTCAATTTCATTAGTAAGTAATAAGTTGCACTCGATCAGCTTCAACTCAAGAAGTGTTACTTTATGGAACCGACTCCTAAGAGAATGCTTTCTTTATCAGTACAAGCTTAATCTTTTCAAGATAATTAACCGTTATCTTTCTCACATATCCGTATAAAATGATAAACTGAATTATTTTTTTACAATGATATTCGCCTTGTTCAAGGCTCAAGAGCCACTTCTGCTTCCTTAAACAACTCCCAGTAGGATGTTTTCCCGATCACTACAATCTTGACCTCTTTAAGTCTCGGGTTTACAGTTATCTTTTCCGCATAAGACTTTGATCTCCACTTCTTGCACTTTCTTACGCTCATGTAATGCCACACAGTAACCCTCTGCCTTCAGTGACTCTTGGAACTTGTATTGTGTAAACATTAGCATTAAAAATATTAAAGGTTATGCTTAGGCTTGCTAGGTGTACATTTCTGTTGTTACCTGACAATGATATTTTAAAAGATAATACAGGATTTCTTGATGCAATTTATCATTTAGAAACAAGGCCCCTGATCGGGACATTAGATGTTTTGAAGAGTGTGGAACCACTGCTGTTATTCTCAGTTCCATCCTTACAGGGGTTGGGAGCACATTTTAGGCTTCCAGCTAACGGTAAATAGTAAACCCCCAAACTGGGGTCAGCTTAAAGCTTAAAAATATATTTTTATAGTAAAAAATACCATCAATACATTTTCATAGTAAAAAAAAAAAAATTACTAGCAACACATTTAAAAAAAAGTTTCTATTACCAGCAATACATTTTTGAAAATAAAATATTACCAGTAATATATTTTTGTAAGAGAAAGGAAAATATTAACAGTAATATACATTTAGTAAAAAAAGAATTATTACCAATACTATATTTTTGGCAAAAACAATATGAACAGCAATACATTTTTTGTATATAAAAATATTACCAGTTATATATTTTTGTACGAGAAATGAAAATATTAACAGTAATATACATTTAGTAAAAAAAGAATTATTACCAATACTATATTTTTGGAAAAACAATATGAACAGCAATACATTTTTTGTATATAAAAATATTACTAGCAATGTATTTTGTAAAAGAAAGAAAAATATTAACAACAATACACTTTTAGTAAGAAAAAAAAATTTATAATCATTATTACCAGTAATACATTTTTCGTAATATAAAAATTAACAGCAATACATTTTTGTAAAAAAAAAAATTACTAATGGTATCAAAAAGATTTAATTTCGGCATTCAAGGACCCATAAGATGTTGAAATGCGCCAAACAAAGTGATTTGTCTAAAAGTAAGTAAAAATTGAATTTTCCGAGGTTGCACCTGTTGCGTTTATATATTTTAGCAGATAAAATCAAACATTAATGAAACTTTAAGAACACCTGTTTGTCAGCTATCATGTCAAATGAAAATAATTCCTATAATATTGGGCAAATGAATAAAGAAAATATAGTAATATCAACAACACTGGATGCGTCATTAGGCTATTTTAAATGCAAGAAAAATGCTTAAATATAAATTATTTAAGTGTTTGTCAAAATGAAAGCTACAGGGATTTAATTTTCATTCAATGTTTTTATTATTATATTTTTAGTTACAAATGTAACAATTTCGGAAAAATTTAATTCACTAAAGTATTATATGACATACGACATATGGAGTATTTTTCAATAAAAATATTGTAGTTGTATGAAGTACTATTAAAACATGTTATGAATATTCTGTGTAAATATTTCATAATATTTCTTCTTATGATGGCTTCCATTATCATCCTAGATTTTATGAATTTAAGCACAAGGTCTCATCATTTTACAGTTGAAATGGCTAGATGTAACCGTAAGTTCTGTGCTAACAGTTTCTTCTTAGGAAAGTTTTTGATTGATGGATGGATTTGTTTTTACGGCTTATCGACACTTTACAGGGTATTTAACACAACAAGGCTTACGGCATTTCACGTTGAATACACCGGTTCTCGCTCGATCACCGAAATTAAGCAGCGTTGATCCTGTTCAGTACTTAGATGGGTGACCACTTGGGAATACCAGGTGCTGTAAGCGTTCAGTGACGGATGTGCGTTGTGGTGCAGTGGATATCGGCTTGGAAAGAGAAATCAGTGAGCCGAGTTCGAATTCCAGTTGAGTACCCCGCATTCATTTCAGCACTGGTACTCTTGGGAAAGGTATTAATCCGTCACTTCCCTCCAGTTATGGGTTAAATAACAGGATGGGGCCTGAAGACAACCCATCTAGTGTTGATGTCACAATAAAAACACCCTTGGTAGCCCTGGCGAAGCATCAAGTATTCAGCTATTTGACAAGATAATGAATTTCGCTGCAAACTGCGCCGGGGTTCCAAATGCACAGGGAATACTGGAGAGGTGTAGTGAGTTCTATCTCGGCCGAGTCCGCAAGACGAACGCAGCAAAATATTCTTAGATTGTAAGAATATTTTTCATATAATAATGTTCAGTGATGCAAATCTTAATAATTAACCCATAGCTAAGGAGCCAATACGTTGATTTATAACTTTCGCAGGCATTTTATTGGAGTAGATAGATCTATCTATCGCCCGGTTCACACTCCACCCATGTCTATTGAACAGGTTAAGAGGCTCTTCCCTTGTTCCCTGTTTAGGATGTGGTTTCCGGCTTACTCTTTTCCAATCTTCTCACTTTGTTTTTTTTTCAATTGGAGTAGATAGATCTATCGCCCGGTTCACACTCCACCCACGTCTATTGAACTGGTTAAGAGGCTCATCCCTTGTTCCCTGTTTAGGATGTGGTTTCCGGCTTTATCTTTTCCAATCTTTTCACTATTACGTAGCCCCTGCACATCAGTGGCGTTACCGCCTTGCTCGGGGTGATTCGATTAAAAAAATATATATTTGCGCATAGGTGAATGTAAAGAACCCAACGAGAATTGTAACTTTACTCTCAGATTAACATTCGAGGCTATTATCCATTACACCACCTGCACATTCAAGCTTACAGCACTTAGTATTCCAAGATGGTCACTTACCTAGGTAATGACTAGGCTCTACATTGCTTAACTTAGGTGATTCAACTGTTTCAACCTGATGCGACCGTAACCCTTTATTTTTCTTATATTATTACACACTCAGTAACCTCCTACGTCTTAGTGGTTTTGTTGCCTTCTTTGGGGTGAAGATTAAAATTCTGCTGATTATAATATACATTTTTATCAATATTTTCAGGGTAACTTTTCTGATGAGCTTTTCTCTATGATGCTTGAACTTTATAATTTAAGTGCAGTACTAGATTTGCTGAGGATGACTGGATTGACTGAGGATGTGCATTGTAGAACAGTGGATATCGACTCGGAACGAGAAATCGGGGAGCCGAGTTCGAATTCCAGTCGAATTCCTTGCATTCACTTACGCACAAATACCCTTGGGAAAGTTATTAATCCGTCTTTTCCCTTTCTTAAATAACAGGACAGATTGGGTTCTATAGCATTGGCTGGCAACCAGTCTACCACAGAAAGCAATGGCAACCTACTGCGGGATAATCTTCTGCCCAGTCAGTCATGTTTCTTTCGAGACATGATCGCCCAAGCGTGTATCACGTATGGCACTTAACTGACTGACTAGATTGGCGGCAAGGTCTCATGATTTTACAGTTGAAATTGCTAGATGTAACTGTAATTCCTTTGTTAGAAGTTCCTTCTTTTTTCCGGCTTCTAGCTTTCTAGTCAAATTTGATATTCAAGCAATTAAATGCAACGTCAAACTTTATCTTTTGTCTTCTGAACTCCTGTTCTTGTATAGTGCTCTCTCCATAATTATTATATTAATGATAATTTCTTTGTTTCATATTCTCTGACACTTTTGCGTCTTAGGGGATTTATTGCCTTGCCTGTGAGAAATGATTAAAATAAAGAAATAATAATAATTCAACTTTTAAAGAAGAGCAGATTAAAGAAAAGATAAAAAAGCCAATATTTAACTCTATTTCGACAGTGTATATGCCTTCTTTAGACTATGTAGCTACGTTTAACAACTTTAACTTCAATTATGTAAACATTTAACAAATGCTTGAATATCTTGAAGAAGACGGACAATCTATCAAAATATTTCAAACATTATTAGAGTAGAAAAACATCTATGTGGACTTGTGGGTGATAAATATCTTCCACCCACAGTGCTGTATTTCTACCATATCTGGCATTGATATGTTTATACCTTCACTTTTCTGTAGAAGCAGAGTAGAAAAGCATCTATGAGCTCTTGTGGGTGGTAAATAACTTCCACCCTACGTTCCTTTTCCCCACAGTCGAATAGTACTGTCATATCTGGAATTAATATGTTCATACCTTCACTTTCTTGTTTTTCAGAGTAGAAAAGTGATATATCCCGAAAAGGAATACAGTATAAAATGATCAGTTGAAGAATGGAACTCCACACCAAGAATAAGAAATACAGATTTATTGTACTAAGGTACAATTAACAATAATACACATATAGGCAAGGCACGGTTTGGAGCGGAATCTACTATCGAATAGTGAATGCCTTAGCCTAAGACTTTTTCCGTATTTACTAGCCTTCCCACGCAAGGCCAGATGTGACACATGGTCATTTTATAGTGAGTATTCCCAGCCATATAGCCGGGCCAAAAAATCTCTGTCTATTTTTTCCCAGTCGTAGTTCTACCCTTCGGCGGAACCACGACTGGGTTTGTGCTCTCTGCTCGGAAGCAGAGAGCGCCCTCTACCCGAAGGCAGAGTGCTGACAGTGTCATAGAAAAGTCAGGCGAATGCCTAAGACCTTTTCCGTATTTACTAGCCTTCCCACGCAAGGCCAGATGTGACACATGGTCATTTTATAGTGGGTATTCCCGGCCATATAGCCGGGCCAAAAAATGTCTGTCTATTTTTCCCCAGTCGTGGTTC
This sequence comes from Ascarosepion bandense, assembly GCA_037127315.1. Classification (NCBI taxonomy): domain Eukaryota; kingdom Metazoa; phylum Mollusca; class Cephalopoda; order Sepiida; family Sepiidae; genus Ascarosepion; species Ascarosepion bandense. The sequence continues at coordinate 324,670 of JBBBDQ010001215.1, forward strand.
TACCCTTCGGCGGAACCACGACTGGGTTTTTGCTCTCTGCTCGGAAGCAGAGAGCGCCGTCTACCCGAAAGCAGAGAGCTGACAGTATCATAGTCAGGCGAATGCCTAAGACCTTTTGTATTTACTAGCCTTCCCACGCAAGGCCAGATGTGACACATGGTCATTTTATCGTGGGTATTCCCAGCCATATAGCCGGGCCAAAAAATCTCTGTCTATTTTTCCCCAGTCGTGATTCTACCCTTCGGCGGAACCACGACTGGGTTTGTGCTCTCTGCTCGGAAGCAGAGAGCTGACAGTGTCATAGGGCAGTCAGGCGAATGCCTAAGACCTTTTCCAACGTCGTACCGCTCGTTACCGTCTTTTATAAAGTAAAGCATTCTATTCTCGGGGATGGCAGGATGTTCCACTATAACAAAAAGCATCTATGACCTCTTATGGGTAGTAAATAACTTCCACCCTACGTTCCTTTTCCCCACAGTCGAATAGTGCTGTCATATCTGGAATTGATATGTTCATACCTTCACTTTCCTATTTTGGCAGAATAGAAAACCATCTATGTGTGCTTGTGGGTAATAAATATATTCCACCCACAGTGCTTTTCCCCACAATGGTGTATTTCTACCATATCAGGCATTGATATGTTCATACCTTCACTTTCTTGTTTTGGCAGAGTAGAAAAACATCTATGTGGACTTGTGGCTGATAACTACATTCTCTTTCTGACAGACGAAATGTATCTAGCCTATCGTTATCGTGTCAATATTTTCATGGCAAATGTACTGACGCGATACATTCTAGTTTCATCTTTTTTCGTGGATCTCCGCCTTCAAATGTCCATTAAGAGTTATGGAAAACCATTTTAAAAGATACAATTCATTTGGAAGGGCAAGAATAGTCACAGAGGATCCATAGTAAATATTTTGAAAGGTGAATAAGGAAGCTATGAATTTATATGAATAAATGATTTTATCAAAAATGCTGGAAATTTTTGCATCATACCGACTCTAAAAAGGGACAGTCAATTAATATTTTATAGCAGTGTTTATATATATATATATATATATATATATATATATATATATATTTATTTATTTATTTATTTATTTTTTCCAATATTCTTCCTCTAATTGGATTTTTATAAAAACATCGTCACATAGGAATTTCTTTCGTCTGTTATACTTTTTCTTTTAATTATTAATATTTGATATCAAAGCAATCTTTGTTTCAAACTTTTTGCAAAGAATTATAGAGATGACTTTTAGGAATTATTGAATCGTGAGAGGTGACGCAGTACCATAAAATCTACCATACCGTATAAGTCAGTTGACATTTACTTGGGATCACAGATTTTACGAGTATAAAACAACAAAATGATAATGGTTAATATCAGTCGTTTCTTTATAAGGAAACAGTCTTGACCGAGCAACAAGTTCTACTCGAGTTACGCTTTCTTCACTCCCTATCCATCGGTCTGGGATCAAACTGTAGTGTCTGTTTTCATTACTAACAGTAACGGTAATATCAGTCGTTGTTTTATAAGGAAACATTGACCGAGCAGGCAGTGTTACTTGAGTTACGTTTTTATTCTCATTCTAGCCATCGATCTGGTGTCAAACGGTTAAGTCTGATCTCCTTATCTTTAATGGTAACGGTAATATCAGTCGTTGTTTTATAAGGAAACATTGACCGAGCAGGCAGTGTTACTTGAATTACGTTTTTATTCTCATTCTAGTCATCGATCTGGTGTCAAACGGTTAAGTCTGATCTCCTTATCTTTAATGGTAACGGTAATATCAGTCGTTGTTTTATAAGGAAACATTGACCGAGCAGGCAGTGTTACTTGAGTTACGTTTTTATTCTCTTTCTAGACATCGATCTGGTGTCAAACGGTTAAGTCTGATCTCTTTATCTTTAATGGTAACGGTAATATCAGTCGTTGTTTTATAAGGAAACATTGACCGAGCAGGCAGTGTTACTTGAGTTACGTTTTTATTCTCTTTCTAGCCATCGACCTGGTGTCAAACGGTTAAGTCTGATCTCCTTTATCTTTAATGGTAACGGTAATATCAGTCGTTTCTTTATTGTAAATATCTTGTGGAAGAACCAGCCAGTACTCACCTAGAATAGAAGTTATGTCTGACTGACCAAAAATCCACCAGGGCAAATTGGTCAGTCAGTTAGTTAAGTGCCATACGTGATACAAGCTTGGGCGATCATGTCTCGAAAGAGACATGACTGACTGGGCAGATGATTATCCCGCAGTAGGTTGCCATTGCTTTCTGCGGTAGACCGGTTGCCGACCAAGGCTATAGAACCCAATCTGTCCTGCTATTTAACCCATAACTGGAAGGAAGAGACAGATTAATACCTTTCCCAAGGGTATTTGCGCGTAAGTGAATACAATGGATTCAACTGGAATTCGAACTCGGCTCCCAGGTTTCTCGTTCCGAGCCGATATCCACTGTACCACAACGCACATCCACTTATTGGTAGATGGTTTAAATAATAACCCGGGAGATCCCATTCTGTTACAGACAAGTCTATTCCGTAAGCAGTGATTGACTGTTAATTTCAGTGTGTACATTGAGCTCCATAAATATTCAGCACAATATACACCATTTGTCTTTGGGCCACATAGGGACATGTATTCAGTTACAACCCTGTTTATTTTTGTCTGCCAACTGGACGCTAGTTGGAAACATCAGGAAGGTGAGCCTCACACACTTGAATGTTCACCTTCCTACAGGGAGACAAAAGGAGACAGCCATGTTGAAAGGTAAGTTATTTGACTTCTACACTTTATGAGAAAACATTCAGCATTCATTGACCGAGTAGCCATTGTTACTAGAGTTACGTTCTTTGCTGGCCATCGAGTTAGAATCAAAGTGTATTATCTATCTTCGAGCAGACAAACTTTATTTTTCAATCATTTTATCTCAAGCAAGGCAGTTTTACTGCTACTGGTGTGTTGCATAAAAGGAAAGTGAAAAGAAAGTGGGACAGGTTATAGGGAGTGTCAGGAAGTAGGTAAGAGAAGGATGAGAAAACTGCTATGATGAGAATAGAGTGGATGGAGAAAAGAGCATGAGGGAAAGGATACGAGTCAGTGAGATAGAAGATGACTATTGACCTTACATTTAAATTCTGAGAGATTGTAGCTGTCGGGGAAGTAAGTATACGGAAGGGAATTCCACAGGCAGAAAGTGCGAGCAAAGAAGCTGTCAGAGTAGAAGCCGAGGTTACATTTTATTGGTTCCACTGTAAAAGGGTGGGACCTAGTTGCTAGTCTAGTAGCCCGAGTAAATTCATGCAAAGCGGGCACCAGTGAGCTAAGCTGTATTTACTAGCCTTCCCACGCAAGGCCGGATGTGACACATGGTCATTTTATAGTGGGTATTCCCGGCCATATAGCCGGGCCAAAAAATCTCTGTCTATTTTTGCCGAGTCGTGGATCTACCCTTCGGCGGAACCACGACTGGGTTAGTGCTCTCTGCTCGGAAGCAGAGAGCGCCCTCTACCCGAAGACAGAGAGCTGACAGTGTCATAAGCCGTGAAAGTGTTTATAGAAGAGACACAGGGAAGCCACATTACGCCGGTGAGAAAGTGACTGCAGCTGAGCTACCAAGTTGGGATCGATCACACTGCAGATTCTCTGTTGGATTTTGTCAAGAACCCCGAGTACATCTTATCTCTCAATTACGTTTCTGTCTTGAGAAAAAAAAACACAGCATATAAGTGAAGGATGCCTGATTCCGGGGATTTCAAAGCTGCATCAGCACCTCCCTCATTGCTACAAAGAGGGAGGGCCGTTGGAATATCAACGCCAACAGGACTTGGTTTGCGGTAAGTGGGTATTTTTTGGATTTGAACCCATGTGTATGCGCTTCGGTTCCTCAGTTCTAACTGGCCTTGTGCATTATGCTGTCACTATGGCATAAATACAAAGTGTAGTATTTGTTCTTTTCATCTCCAATGCTAATCAGTTATTTAATTATAAGGAAACATTCGACAATCAACAACTAAGCATTTAGTTACTCGTATGTCACTTTTCTTCACTCTTTTGCCATTGGACTGGGATCAAAATGTAGTACCTGTTCCTCTCATCTTGAAAAAATAATGGTAATATCAGCCGGTTTCTCAAATGGAAATATTCGACATTTACTGTGTAATAATTACTACTAGAGTGTAGTATCTGTTTAATCTCTAAGGGGATTAATGATGTTAGTCAATTCCTTTCAGTATTCATTGGCTGAGCAGACAATGTGAATTTCGTTTTTTTTTTAATAATTTCATTCCCAGCAAGGCAATAAAGCGACTAAGACATAAGCGATTAATGAGTAAAAAAGATTTTTAAAAAAAACGTTTTTATAGAGATAACTAGCAGTATAGCCCGGCGTTGCTCTGGTGTAATGGAAGCTTTAAAACTAATCCATGGTCCTGGAGCTGAGACTCTTTGGACGTTGGCACGAAAGACTAAAAAGCAATAGTTGTTAAAGCGAAACCGTAGACTGAATGAAAAATGAATGGATGTAAGTCAAATTTTGTTTTCCTGGTATCGATATCAAATAAGTTTTTTTCGTCGTAAACTGAATTTTGAAGGCTAAATAAGTCCTCCGAGTAAATGGTGTCATGGCTGAGACTAAGAACTACAATAATACCTACTTAGAGCCAAACCTGAAGCAAAAACTAAAATAAAAGGGATGAAAAAATACATACAGGCAGATAAACAGACACACACACAAAAATCTTGCCTTATATATATATATATATATATATATATATATATATTATCGATTTTCTGCACTATTGTAAGAACTGCAACCTTGAAACTTCTGGATATCGTTTCTTATGTCTTTGTCTTGAGTCTATCAAATTTGATTAAAATCAGACCACTCCTTCTATAACCCGATTTTTTCGATTATCGATTTTCGATATTTATCTGGGGTACCTCGACAGAAAACCTAGCTAAGAACACTCGCAGACGCTTATAGTACAACTGTGCAAATTCTCAAGAAAATCGGTTCAGCCGTTTCGGAGTCTATAGTAACGGACACACACACACACAGACACACATACACACAGAAACAAATTTCCATTTATAAATATGTTTAGATTTAGATAAAAGTTTATAATATAATACAAAAAACAGTAATTAACTCTAGAACATTAACCATGGGTATATACATATTTATTATAATTGAGGGGATAATTTTTTCCAATTCATGTAAGCGGAAAACATTGACTCAAGAAGGCTCATTGTGTTACCCTCCTAGACGTTGCTATCAATTTTCAAATTTCGTTTGAAATTTATAAACTCTTCTCATTAAAACAAATTATCCGGAAAATGGTTGTCTATTTCTAGTATTGCTAGGCTTCCTTTCTGAAAGTGACGTAGAACGTCTATATCTTCATTATGTCATTATTTTGTCTGAGAGATAAATGTGCCTTTGGGTTTGACGAGGCTATTCAAGAACATGACTCGAGATTTTACTGGTTAATTGATTCGTTTTGAACGCCTTATCAACCCGATGCAGGTTATTTAAAGCTAGAAGAATCTCTTGACTGGACATTTACTACCATGTTGTTTTTGTTTTTTTTTCAATTGGAGTAGATAGATCTATCTATCGCCCGGTTCACACTCCACCCACATCTATTGAACAGGTTAAGAGGCTCATCCCTTATTCCCTGTTTAGGATGTGGTTTCCGGCTTTCTCTTTTCCAATCTTCTCACTTTGTTTTTTTTTTCAATTGGAGTAGATAGATCTATCTATCGCCCGGTTCACACTCCACCCACATCTACTGAACAGGTTAAGAGGCTCATCCCATGTTCCCTGTTTAGGATGTGGTTTCCGGCTTTCTCTTTTCCAATCTTTTTCAGCAGGAAGAACAGTGGTTCCTTAACTCGAAGTTGTTAACGGCGGGTATCACTCCATGTGAAGAGAAAATAATGAAAAAATCAAAATGTGCTTTGAAAAAAGAACAGGTCTCTGCGCCGGTTACTTGGTTCTTTGGCCAATCAGTGGTAGCCTGATAAAAATAGAAACCCCACAAGAAGAAATGGCAGGAAGAATTTCAGAAAATGTTTCGATTTCTATTATTATTTTTTATTTTTCTGTTTGGTGCTCAAATGTTCTTATCGTCAGATTTTCTTAGAGCATCTTCAGATTTTTTTTCTTTTCATCTAATATTGTTTTATTTGACGAAATATTTGAGTTTCAACCCACCATTTAACTTAGAGGTAAAAACCAAAATAGGACAAATACTTTTAAAACTGATCGATAAACTATTTCCAAAAAACTCAGAATTAAACAAAATTCTCAATAGGAATACAATCAAACTGAGTGATAGCTGTGCTAGTAATTTAGAAAATTACATAAAGAAAGAAAACGCCAGAAACGTAAATAGCAACGAATAAAAGAAAAGCATTAATAAAGAATGTAAGTGTAGGGATAAAAATAAATGTCCACTTCAAAGATCATACAATTATGGATGAAAATGTTCTAACCTAATTGCGCGTTCATTAAAAAAATCCCTGTATCGTAAGTGTTTAAAAAAAATCACAGTAAAATCAGTTATTATAGATCGCCTGAAGACACCGAAGGGTAGAGACTTGAGTTGCGTAATAACTCGTTTAAAAATTATATATACGTTGTACGCTCCGGCCCTCTTCAGGAGCTAGGAATTTCGAACCAAATTATATATATATATATATATATATATATATATATCAAAGTGGAAAAAGTTTTCTAATGACGCATTTCGTCCCTTCATCTGCAAGGACATTGTCCAGCACTCAATGCCATACAGAGGGATAGATATGACATAGAAAATTCAGCATTTTATTATATCTATATCTAATAAAATATTGAAATCTTAATAGTTTGCTTGGCTTCTGAAAGGCATCTTTTGCTATTACGATGCACTTTCAGATCTGTCAGTTTCTTTTGTCCGTTTCTAGACTATCCAGAGAAATAAATATCTGTATTTTCTTAACTTTGACGTATTCAATTCGAAGCACAGACCTTTGGCTACCATTTATGATAACGACACTATTACCTGTTTTCATATAGTCAATAATTGATTTTTTTTTTAGATTTTTATTTACTGCCTCTGCCAACAGTTTTTCCAGTTTTCTTAATGAATGACTATCAACACAGTGACATAAAAGTCATAGAATAATACGAGGAGAGTTCTCGGCAATGTTTCTTCCTTTGGTCACATCTAGAAAAGTGTTTTCTTATCTAATCAGATTTTAAAATGTGTTTCCTCATTTGGTCAGATTTAGGAAAGTGTTTCCTAGTTATAAAAGTGTTTCTGCGATAGGTAAGTTTTAAAAACGAGTTTCCAAGTCAAGTCAAATTTAGAAAAGTGTTCAGCTGATCAGATTTTAAAAATGATTTTCTCGTTTAATCAGGTTTAGAAAATTCTTTCCTTGTTTCCATAAGATATTTTAAAGTTAATTCCACATTTGATTTTCAAAAATGTTTCCTTGTTGGGTGAAATTCAAAAAATTGTTTACTTATTGATCCTTCAGAAAATAATTGCAACTACCAAAATATAAAACCTACCCCCTGAATGGCCAATGCATGTCCGAAAGCATTGTTTATAGAGCGCGAATACATTCGGATGATGATGTTAAATTTCATTTTGGAAGCACTTCTAATAGGTGTAAGATAAGATTTAACAACCACACGTTGTCTTTAAACAACAATAAATACAGCAAAAGCATTGCTTTGTTCATATATTATTGGAAATTTTAAAAAATAACAAGAAGCTCATGATTACCTGGATGTCGTCACAAAATCGAAATCATACAATGGAAAAGAAGATAGATGTAACTTATGCCTTTAAGAAAAACTTGTCATCTTAAACCATATCTTCTTCTTCTTCTATGTGCCCTGTCCCTTCAGGACGTAGGCGATCTTGGCTCTCCACGTCTCCATATCCCTTGTGGCTCTTAGTATGTTTGCTCCTGTTGCTCCTGGCAACCCCCGTTCCGTCATCCACCTGATCAGACCCTGCAAATATGTTATCCGCTGCCTTCCTCTGTCTCTCCTTCCTTCTATCTGTCCAGTCAGTATCAGGTTCTCCAGGCTCTCCTTCCTCATTGCATGTCCCAGTTGTCTCTTCCTGATGCTCAGCATCAATTTCCTTTTTGTTGCCATTCTTTCTAACACCTCGTCGTTGCTTGTATGCTCAGTCCACGATACCCGTAGCATCCTTCTGTAGAACCACATTTCGGCCGCTTCCAGTTTTGTCCTCATTTTCGATGATATTGTCCAGCATTCACAGCCGTATTGAAGAACTGACATCACGTAGCAGTCTAGAACTCTTTTCTTCGTTTCTATTGAGATCTTCCTGTGTGTTAGTATTTTGCTCATCTTCTGGAACGCGTCCTTTGCCATGCCAATTCGCCTATGGATCTCCGTGTCGCACTTTCCATCTCCTGTTGGAACACTTCCTAGGTACTTAAATTCTTGTACTTGTTTGATTCTGTTATCCCCCACCTGTATTTGGCATTTTGGGTTGTATCTTTTGCTGATGACCATGCACTCAGTTTTCTTAAAGTTTATTTGTAGTCCCTTCTTGTCACTCTCCACTGCTACTTTCTGTATGAGATCTTGCAGTTTCCTTTCCGTGTCCGCAATCAGTACAGTATCGTCCGCGTATCTTATGTTGTTCAGGTTGTGGCCTCCAATAATAAATCCTGGTGTGTCATCTAGGGTCCTCAAAATATTCTCGCTGTATAGGTTGAACAAATCCGGTGAAAAGACACATCCTTGTCTTACGCCTTTTTCTATCTTTGTGTATCTACTGAGGTCGTTACCTGTCCGTATACAGGCCGTTTGCTGCCAGTAGAGATTCTTGATTATTCTTATATCTTTGCCGAAAATGTCGAGGTTGCCTATCATTCCAGTTTTTTCCTCATTTTCGATGATATTGTCCAGCATTCACAGCTGTACTGAAGAACTGACATCACGTAGCAGTCTAGCACTCTTTTCTTCGTTTCTATTGAGATCTTCCTGTGTGTTAGTATTTTGCTCATCTTCTGGAACGCGTCCTTTGCCATGCCAATTCGCCTAAGGATCTCCGGGTAACCTTAATCAACCCCCAAAAAGTGATCAAATGAACAAATGCTGCCATAAAAAATACATAAATTCTTAGACCCCGATTAATACAGACCCCTCTGTAAGATTGTCTCTTTCTTTTTCTCTTTCTTTCTCACTCCCTTACTTCTCCATTTCTTTCTTTCTTTCTTTCTTTCTTTCTTTCTTTCGTACACCCGCAAATATTTATACTTATAATTATGAACAACATCTCTTTGATTTCATCTTCCTTCATTTTAATATTTTCAAATATTTTTATTTTAAAATTTGGAATTAAATTTTAATTTTCATTCTTTATCTACATGTAGTTTTAGTATATTTAAATTTTTACTCTTGTTATTAAAATGCAGTAACCTAACTTTATAAAATTTAACTCCCATGAACATTGAGTGAAATTAAATTTAAATCTATTAAACAGTCAGTTTGAAATATGCACCTGATGAATGCATAATGCATGAAACTCCGAGCCATAGACGTAGGACAACATATATATGTATTTATATATATATAGTCATCTGCAGACAGATCTGTTTTGCTGTATCACAACTCATCAGTACGGTTTGACTTCGATTGCTTTTAACCCAGGATTGAGACCCGACCGAATTGGCGTCAGTAGGCGATCCTACCTCTGAGCTATATATAAAAACACACGATACCGGTCATAATTATTAGGCGATCCCAATTTTTAGTAAAGAAATGATGTATTTCATACTATTTTTAGTATTTATTGCCAAATGAAAATAGAATGTTTCTTTTGTTATTATTACTTTGAAAAATTTTACAAAACAAGGAAGGAAAGATGAATTCGTCCGAATCACCCTAAATTTTCTTCATTCTTTCATTGATGAAACTGTAATATAGGTAATTATTAAATATTTATAAATTTATTTCATGCACATGTTATTGGGTAGTATTAACAAACGAACCATTCTATTTTGATTTACAATTATTCACTTGGCAATAAATACTAAAACATAGTATGAAATACATCATTATTTTAAAACATTGGGGTGGCCAAATAATTATGGTCGGTAGAGTATATATATATATATATATATATGTGTGTGTGTGTGTGTGTGTGTGTGTGTGTACAGAGTGTACAGAAGTAAAGGGTTATGTATATATATCTGAGTCTGTGTGTGTTTTATCTATTCTCTCTAAGCAAGACGACAATGCCACTAAGATGCAAGAGGCTACTGGAAGTGAAAGTGAATAAAAAGACTTGAGAAGCAACCAAAAACAAAATCCTAAACAGGAATTAACTGATAAACCTCTACTTCTGTTTAAAAGACCGAGGAGGATTGTGAGCCGGACGATAGGTGAAATGATATTCTCCTATTGAAGGAAAAAATTAATAGTAAATAAAATTTCAGAGCTTGGGCAGAAGCGTTAGAAATTACAGTAGACTAAAGAAGGAACTTTTAGCCACTCCTATACAGGAAACAAAAGATAACCCTTTACTTCTGTACAAAAGACTGGTGAGGAGTGTGATCTGGATGATAGCCACTCCTATACAGGAAACAAAAGATAACCCTTTACTTCTGTACAAAAGACTCGTGAGGAGTGTGATCTGCATGATAGCCACTCCTATACAGGAAACAAAAGATAACCCTTTACTTCTGTACAAAAGACTGGCGAGGAGTGTGATCTGGATGATAGCCACTCCTATACAGGAAACAAAAGATAACCCTTTACTTCTGTACAAAAGACTGGCGAGGAGTGTGATCTGGATGATAGCCACTCCTATACAGGAAACAAAAGATAACCCTTTACTTCTGTACAAAAGACTCGTGAGGAGTGTGATCTGGATGATAGCCACTCCTATACAGGAAACAAAAGATAACCCTTTACTTCTGTACAAAAGACTCGTGAGGAGTGTGATCTGGATGATAGCCACTCCTATACAGGAAACAAAAGATAACCCTTTACTTCTGTACAAAAGACTGGCGAGGAGTGTGATCTGGATGATAGCCACTCCTATACAGGAAACAAAAGATAACCCTTTACTTCTGTACAAAAGACTGGCGAGGAGTGTGATCTGGATGATAGCCACTCCTATACAGGAAACAAAAGATAACCCTTTACTTCTGTACAAAAGACTGGCGAGGAGTGTGATCTGGATGATAGCCACTCCTATACAGGAAACAAAAGATAACCCTTTACTTCTGTACAAAAGACTGGCGAGGAGTGTGATCTGGATGATAGCCACTCCTATACAAGAAACAAAAGATAACCCTTTACTTCTGTACAAAAGACTGGCGAGGAGTGTGATCTGGATGATAACCACTCCTATACAGGAAACAAAAGATAACCCTTTACTTCTGTACAAAAGACCGATGAGGAGTGTGATCTGGATGATAGGTTAACCTATCTTTTTCTTCTTGTTGTTCCATGTGACTATTCAGGACGTAGGCAATCATGAACTTCCAATTGGCTCTGTCCCTTGTCGCTCTTAATATTTTTCCTCTTAGTATCTCTCCGCCATCCATTTGTTCAAGCCTATCAAGTATTTCTCGCGCGGCATTTCCCTGTCTCTCGTTCCTTCTATCCGTCCAGTGAGTATCAGATTCTCCAAACCTTTTTCTCGTTACGTGTTCACGGAACCTCATCTGTCTCTTCCTGATGTTAAGTATAAGTTTTCTTCTCGTTTGCATCGTCTCTAACATCTCATTTTAAAACTTCACTTTACTGTGTATGTGTGTGTTTTTGAGTGCTATGTTCAACATGGACATAGACGATAATAGCTCTCCACGACTGTTACTGTATTTTGACATCTCCTTTTAAGTAAATATGTTCTGCTATCCATTTTTACTTTACAATGCCCAAGAGCCCCTTACGATAGAGTCAATAACGGAAGTTGTATAAACGGTGAGGAGTGAAGCTTATGAGAAAATGAGAGAAAGATAACAGTTAAGCCTAGACGTTATTTTTTAATATATCTTGCTTTATTTTGAAATAAAGTTGCCGAGGATACGTGAAACTTCTCTTAGGGATTTCATGTAAAAATGGCCATACAACTGATTTGAACATCGAAGTTTATTTTATATATATATATATATATATAGCCACCAATTCTACACCATAGTCACTTTTTTCGCACTTCCGGCCTGTGGAACTCCCTTCCTATTACTTGCCTCCATGTTATCTTCTTTTTATTTCATGCGCCCTGTCCCTTTGGGGACGTAGGGGATCATGGCACACCCCTTCTTCCTGTACCTTCTTGCTATGAATATATTTTCTTCTGTTATTTCTTCAAAACTCTGCTCTGCTATCCATTTGTTCAAGCCTATCAAGCATGTCACGCTCTGTTATTTCTCTGTCTCTCGTTTCCTCTATACGCCTTGGGAGTATCCGATTCTCCAATCACTTTTCCCCATTACGTGTCTCAAAGACTTCAGCTGTCTCTTTCCGATATTAAGTATAAGTTTCCTTTTCGTTTCCATTCTCTCCAACACCTCGTCGTTGTTAACATGGACCACGTTTCTGTTTTTCGAGTCTTTTCTAAATCTTTGAGGAAATTGTCCAACATGCGCTGCCATATAGAAGGACAGACATCACGTAACAATTCAGTACACTTTTCTTTGTTTCCAGCGAAATGTTCCTGTCTCTCAGTACTCAACTTGGAAAGCGTCCGTGGCTGTGCCAATCCACCTTCGGATCTCAGTGTCCATCTTCTGTTAGAACCCTTCCCAGGTATTTAATTTTCTGTAAATGCTGGAGTTCATTATCCCCGGCCTGTAATTATCATTTTGAACTCCTCATTTTGTTGATGACCATGCAGTCAAATCTCGTCCTGAATCACATTCATCTACTATTCTTTCCTTACTTTTCTCTCGCTGTAACTCCATACGTATTAATAGCGGTTCCACCTTGCTTGAGGTGAAATGATAAAAAAGAAATTGTTTTTTTTAATCATATCACCCCGAGCAAGGCGGTAATGCCACTGCTGTGCAGGGGGCTACGTAAGAGTGAAAAGATTGGAAAAGAGAAAGCCGAAAACCACATCCTAAACAGGAACAAGAGATGAACCTCTTCACCTGTTCAATAGATGTGGGTGGAGTGTGAACCAGGCGATAGTTTAGTCTATCTACTCCAATTGAAAAAAAAACAAAAAAGTAAAGAGTGAAAAGATTGGAAAAGAGAAAGCCGGAAACTACATCCTAAACAGGAAACAAGGGATGAGCCGCTTCACCTGTTCAATAGATATGGGTGGAATGTGAACCGGGCGATAGATAGATCTATCTACTCCAACTGAACATAAAAAAAAAGAAAAGAGTGAAAAGATTGGAAAAGATAAAGCCGGAAACCACATCCTAAACAGGGAACAAGGGATGAGCCTCTTCACCCGTTCAATAGACTTGGGTGGAGTGTAAACTGGGCAATAGTTTAAAATACCCAGTGGATTTAATTTCTGCTTTTTTTTTATTTTAAAGTCCCTGATGTGTAAATCACCCATCGAATTCCCTCTTTTGCTCAAAACCACACATTGTATCTTCTTAAAATTAATATTAGTTTGTCCCAAAAGTTCGTAAACACTTGCGAAATGGATCTATCTGGTCCAGCACAATCGAGACAAGCGATGGGTTCAGAAAGGGCAAGAGACACCGTCGGTTCTAAAACAAGATCGATTCTGTAAGAAAGTTATGTTGTACATTTGGTGGAACTTTGAAGGAATCGTGCATTTTGAGTTGGTTCCGAATGGTCGTGCCATCAGTGCCGAACTTTACTGTCAGCAACTTGAGTGGGTCTACGAAAGGTTAAAGCAAAAGTATCCGGCTCTGATCAACCGAAAGCGCGCTTTGATGCAACAGAACAATGCCAAGCCACACACCGCCAGGAAGACCAAAAACAAGTTTGAAGAGCTGGACGGCGTTGAGTTTCTGCCACATCCAGCCTACAGTCCTGAGTGTGCTCCATCAGATTACGTCATTTTCCGCTCAATGCAACACTTTCTCATGGACCACCGATTCGACTCGTTTGATGAAGTCGAGGAAGCGTGTCAAGAATTCTTTGATTCGAAGCCGGCTGAATGGTACTTTGACCAGATCCGAAAGCTTGCAGATCGATGGCAGAAAGTCTTGGAAAATGATGGTCTTTATTTTGAGCAATAATTTTTGTTGTTTTTGCGAGTAAAATTTCAATTTTTTGCAAGTGTTTTCTGGTAACCTTAGATTACTTGAGGTGCAAAATTTCATTTTTTTTTTTTGCAAGTGTTTACGAATTTTTGGGACAACCTAATAGTTAAGTCTTTCTTAATAAATAGCGAAGAAAACACGATATTAACATTTGCGAAACTAAAACCCATATTTAGTCTCTGATGTGTAATTTACCCACCAAATAACCTCTTTTGTTCCCAATTATACGTTGTATCTTTTTAAAATTATTATTTAAGTCTTTCTTAATAAAAGGAATAAGTAAAAACACGATATTAACATTTGCGAAACTAAAACCCATAATCCCGTAATTCGGTATATTTTTGAAAAAGGTTAGTTTTTAAAATGCATTTTCTAAATGACCACCGACATTAATAAACGCACTGTATGTTTTTCTCTTGATGTCAGCGCTCTAGGAATATACAGTCTGAAGAATAGCTTTTCAGTATCATAATAAATTATTAACAGATGTGTAGGTGGAACATTTAGATAGAGAAATAAACAGAGATAGAGGACTGGAGTGAACGGGTAGTCACTGGTTCTCATGGAATTAAGTAAAATACAAGTCATATAAAAACGCTGGAAAATCAGAAGTCTGACGAAATCAGAGTATATTCTAGGCTATTGTCGACACTCTCCGTATAATGTATATAAATAGCATGTATGAGAATAAAAAGTAATAACAAAAACCGGCGATGAAGTGGGCAAAGTGTCACAGCAACGTGGCAGCAGAAGTGGTAGCAAGAGAAAGACAATAAAAACAATAGATTTATTTAATCCAAACTTTGCTCTCAAATCGTGAAATGAAAGTCGGTTAGAACGGGCAAGCTTCCAGATCCTTTCACCTGAACGCGAATTTACCTCAAAGGCCCTATCCTAGATCCTGTTTATTCATAAATCAGCACGAACACATGCTTTGTCGGACTCTTTGCCTTCGGACCGAGAGTAACCCAGTCGAAAATCCTCCGAAGGATAGTCTCGTCTGGTAAATTCGACAATAAATTTTTGCTCCTGCTTTAAGGCCTGGATACCCCACATTAAAACGACCGTGTGCCACATTCTTCCTCAGTGGGGAGGTAGATAAATATGGTTCCCTGTTTATGGATCCACACGAACACATGCTTTGTTGGACTCTCTACCATCGGGTGGAGAGTAATAACCCAGGCGAGACTCCACCGAAGGGTAGAGTCCCGTCTGGGAAATATTAGAAAATAAATTTTTGCTCGGGCTTCAGGGCCCTGATACCCCACATTAAAACGACCTTGTGCCACGTTCCGCCTCGGTGGGGAGGTAGATAAATATCGATGTTCCTGATTTCATCAATTACCAAGTAGGCATCAATGCAGATGATACCACCATTTACTCCTGTCACAATAAAAATTCTGCTAAGGCTGACAAAGTAAATCTGGCTGGTGCTCTTGAAACGGCGCAAATCAGTGCTTAGATGCGGCAGGAAATGGTTTGTAAATTTTTTTATGCTCCAAAACAAAACTGCTGTCCTTTAACCACCATAGAGAAAGTTTCCTATCCGACATCAGCATGAAGAGAAACACACGGCGCCTCTTTGGCCTAACTTTTTCAATCGACCTGAACAGGAATGACTGTATTGAATCTGCAGCTGCATCAACTGATAGGAAGATTAGGTCACATTGTCGGGCCAGATAGTTTTTTCTTGTCAGAAACTATCTTGGACATTTATAAATCTACCGTTTGATCGTGAATTGAATACTGTTGCCATATCTGATCAGTTGCTCCTGCTATTCATCTCAACAAAATCCGAAGAAGGAACTACAATGTAATCGATCCCGACTTGGCATTTCGACTTCATTTACTTTCTCACCAACGTAACGTGGGTTCATGTTGTCTTTGCCGTAAATATTTTCATGACAACTGCTCTAATGTGATTTTTTTCCCTCGTGTCCCAATCACATGAATTTAAGCGGGCGACTAGTACTTTCGCGCAAATACCCTTGAGAAAGGTATTAATCCGTCTCTTCCTTCCAGTTATGGGTTAAATAGCAGGACAGACTGGGTTCTATAGCCTTGGTCGGCAACCAGTCTACCGCAGAAAGCAATGGCAACCTACTGCGGGATAACCTTCTGCCCAGTAAGTCATGTCTCTTTCGAGACATGATCGCCCAAAACGTGTATCACGTATGGCATTCAACTGACTGACTTATTTTGTAGAATAATGTTAGAATGGTACGAGAGCGCTTCGGGTTTGCGCGCACGAGTCAGTCAACTTAATTGTGTATGGACCACGTCTGAGAACGAACAAAAACCTGTAATTAGGCATCGTCTGGTTTAGGATGTGCGTTGTGGTACAGTGGATATCGGCTCGGGACGAGAAACCGGGTAGCCGAGTTCGAATTCCAGCTGAATCCATTGTATTTACTTACGCGCAAATACCCTTGAGAAAGGTATTAATCCGTCTCTTCCTTCCAGTTATGGGTTAAATAGCAGGACAGACTGGGTTCTATAGCCTTGGTCGGCAACCAGTCTACCGCAGAAAGCAATGGCAACCTACTGCGGGATAACCTTCTGCCCAGTAAGTCATGTCTCTTTCGAGACATGATCGCCCAAGCGTGTATCACGTATGGCACTTAACTGACTGACTAGATTGGCATCTAAGTCTCATCTTTTTACATTTTTTAGTCTAATCGTTTAATATTAGTCAGCGCCTCAAATTTCAAATTAAATTTTTTTAATCTATAATTTATTTCCTCTGGTAAATAAGCCTCTTATTAAGCCTTAACTATTGAATAGTTAAAGTAATACCTCCCGTTCCTTATAGCGTCTTTTCACTCTAGTCTAGTTTTTTACTTTCCGGGTCTATATTTTATCTTTTTATTATTTTAAAATATTTTCTTTTATTTTTTATTTTTCAATTTTTCTTATTTTTTATTCTGAAAATTAACATATTTGGTTTAGTATATTACTGTCATAATCTTAATTTAATTTAATTAATTTCGTTTTTTCAATAATTTTAATTATTATTTAGTTAGGTGTCTTTCCCCCTCTTACTAGCATTATAACTTGAAATTATATATATATATACTACAAAATAATTTCTATTCATTGGCAGTTAGAAATTTGTTTATAACGGAAATATTCCTTAAGTGTTGATGCCATCTTAAATTTATTTTCAAATTATTTTGCATTGACCTAAATTTTAATTTTCCTGGTAATAATTATTTTTCATTCCTTATTTACTTATATTATAGATTAGTGTTCGTTTTTTTTTTTTAACTTTTTATTCCTGAGGTAAATTTTAACGTAAATTATTTTTATCTTAACAATTTTCAGGTCATGTTTTGATTTAAAACAGAAAAACATATCGGGAAAAATTCGACAAAGCCAGTCAAACTCATCATTCTTTTCTATATATTTTTTTTAGTTTTTAGTTTTTAATGAATCTATCTCGACTCTCCAACTTTCTTTTCAATGTTTTCTTCTGTTTACTAATCAAACATAATTTTCCTTCCGCTTTCTTTCTTTTTCTTCACTCTTTTTCTTTTTTTTTCTTTCCCTCTTCCCTTTCCTTCTTTTTCCTTTTATTTTCGCTACGGTTGCTTCATTTGTCTTTACCCACATACACACTCAAACAAATAATTATATTTTCCATAATGTCTATGATCGCTGGTGAAGCGAATTTCAATCGGTAAAGTGACCATACGATTTTGTTCAATTTTAATTTTTTATATGTAATATATATATATACGTGCCGCATGTTGTGAACAAACACACCACGTGATGTAAACAAAAAATATCCGAACGCTATCGTGAAATACGTTTCTAATTCAAATTTAAAAATCACTTGTTTCTGATGAAGGACCGAGGGCGGTCTGAAATATAAAATATAATAAAAATAAACAAATACTGTTAAAAAAAAGTACATTTTTAAATTCAAAACTTTTTATTAATATTCTTTTCTATACATATTAAGACAGTATACGTGGATGATCATCACTATATATATATATATATATATATATATATATATATATATATTGGCTCTGTAAATTTTAATTACATTGAGCTCTCGGGCAGGATCAGTTTTAATATTTCATCTTTAATAATTAATATTAATAGAATCTATTTTGGGATTTTACCATCAAGCCGCTTTTGGGGATATACATATAGTAAAATCAGAAAATGATATTAAAAATTAGTATTCAAAAATTGTGGAAGTCTTTGTTTTAACTTTTTAATATCCTTATTTGTATTTTGACTCATTGTTTTATTTACTTTATCTTTAATTTAATTTTTTTTATTTTTTGCTTTCTGATAATAAATATTAAATTTATGTTATAAATAATAATATTTTCATGGAAAAATAGTGCGTTCAGAAGATGTAATGACGTTAATCAATATAAGGTAGGTAATTCAGTATTTGGCATGTTAAGCATATGAAAAGATTTTAGTAAAAAATAAAATAAAATAAAATAAAATGAAAAATAACCCTGAAAGTTGATCCCGTACTGGATCGAACTCAAACTCTAATCAGTTCGTTACAATCTTAGGACAATAATCCCTGAAAGTTTCACCCAGTGAGTCTTGAAATATCTTGATCATGGATAGACAGACAAACGCAACCGAATACAATATTATTATTATTGAAAGAAGAGGAGACATGTAGGCCGAAATGAATAAATATCTAACCCCGTATAAATATAGGGTTCAGTTCAAAATTCCCTGAAGATTAGCAAGTTTTAACAGGATAAAGCCCACTTTGCACAACAGCAGACATCTTGCGATAATTCAGATAAGATAAAGAAATAAGTGTGGCTAATTTTTCAAACAAAAATTAATAAATTATTAAATTTAATCTCGAATCATTTAAGTAATTTTCCAACAAGAGATAAGTAGAAACAGTAAATCTACGTGAAATATATCGCTTCAGCCTCAGTTACGCTATCAAATATGTTTTATCAAATATGTTTTATCAAATATGTTTTATCAAATATGTTTTATTAAATATGTTTTATTAAATATGTTTTATTAAATGTCTTGAGTGATACGAAGTTTTTGATTTTTTTTTTCCGGATATCTTTTATTTTATTTTATTTTTTGGCAGATTATTTTTTCTCAAAACAAAACGATTTATGTCATTGATTATTTTGAGTTCAAATGCGACCTATTATTTTACATTTTCAAATACTTCGACTCATGATTTACATTTTTCGCGTAAAAACTTTCGGTAAAACGTTTATTTTGAGCGGGCACGTCTATTTGATTAGTGGGACATTGCGCAATGGCATGGCCATATCAGACAGTACTTGTATCTTGCATGAGTGAATTCATAGACGTTTTGTCATTGCATTTTACGTAGAAAATACAAAAATCTTAAATATTGACGACATTTTAGGCACAGATAAACGATATCTACCCAGCTACCTAGACACAGTAAGCTCATTGTAACCGCGTTCATAATTGATGTTATTAAATGCGGCGTTTCTCTTTTTAATTAGTAAAGCCTCTATTATTTTGAATCTTATTTTGCATGTAGATGATGCTACTATGTAAGTAATGTCAACAAGTATATCACGGATAAGTTTTGGAAGATCTTGATGTGCATTTAAATGAGATCGGATGAAACTATTGTGAGAAAGGTGCAATGTCAATTGCTTCTTCAATTTTGTTGTGGTGTAGCCAATGTAATTGTTTATGAATTTGAATAGTTGAGGAATACAGTTCTTAAAAGGACAATAAATTTGTCAACCACACTGGTTCTTTGCAGTTTACATTTTGCAAGTGAATTAATATTATTGACGATGAGGTTGGCAGTTTTGAATTTTTCATAATAGATAATTCATTTAATTTTGTTTACGTTGGTCAGTGTTGTCACAGCCTTCTTCATCTTGAAAGATTCTTTCTAGGTACCTCCACTAAATCGCTAAAAAAAGCATAGTATAAATAAAAAATTTCCCAAACTTAATAAAACAAACTTTTCCCACCAAAATGTTTATATTATTATTAAAAGGAAAGATCAAAGTAATTTTTAATTATTTTAAAAAAAATTTAATTCCTTCTAACATTTTTGAAACTTTGTCAAACAATCTTGTTTTGATTTGAGTTAGCAGTTAAACAAAACGTTACGACTTTTTACAATAGAAAACGAAATGATTAAATCCCCCACTTTTTTTCGATGGCAAACACATTAATTTGGAAATTCTCGCAAAAATCAAATAATTGTCGGATTTTAATGAAACTTTCAGTACTCATTCACAAATGTATGAAATTATTTTTAAAATTACTATTCTTTAAAAATCTTGGTAAAAATATATTTTTACCTCTGTTACCCTCGCTTCAAGTATATCCATGAATTTTTTTAAAGATTTAATTGACTGCAAACTATAATTTTATTAGTTAAAAGCAGGACTCATTGGGGAATATAAATCATCTATTTTCTTTTATTTTAAATTTTACAACACTATCCGAAAATCTGCTCGGAAGAGTAAAATAAAAAATGCAATAAAACTCTGATATAATTTAATTTGATAAGCTTTTAAGTACTGGAATAAATAATAAAAATTAAGGACATTATACTCTGAAGAAAAAAAATTGCGATTACTAATAAAATTTTAAAAGAATCGTTTTCATTTTTTTATTTTATTATAATAAAAAAATGAAAACGATTCTTTTAAAATTTTATTTGTAATCGCAATTTTGAGAGTTTATATATAAAGTTTTATATAAAGTTTTATATCTAAAGTTTATATATAAAGTTTTATTTATAAAGTTTTAAAAATATTTTCAAAAGTTTTTTTTGTGTTTTTAGTTAAGAATTGATGATTATATTGCCGATCGAAAATTGAAAAGTTTAATAAAAATCGTTTTGCATCTATAAAATAATTTAAATTTTTTTTGTGCATTTTTTGTATGATAATTTCTATGTGCAAATTAAAAGGTTAGAGTTTCCTCCCTTACCCGAAAGAAAATGAGTAAAATTTGTCCTTTATGAACGCCATACATTTTTATCTCTACTCAAGAAGCTGTCAACACAATCTTGATTTACGACGCTTACAGAGCAAAAAGTTCAAATTTGTGATTAAGAAAATAGTTTTATTCTAAATTTCACGCTATAAATAAGCAATATTTGTGTAAATCAAATTAATTTAATTTGCTAATTTTCTAAAAATAATGTGTCACAGGTGTACATTTTATTTTTGCAAGATTTTTAAAACCGAGTATCAACTTTTGTGTACAAAACTGTGTCGATCGCTCAAAAATGACGGCAAATTCAAAAATTGAAAAAAAATTCTCAAACTTTTATATTCCAATCAATATAATTTCTGCTTGAAATAAATCAGAGCACTTTGCTTACTGAAAATAGTGAATTGGTTCATTCAGCTTTCAATTAAAACTAAAATAAAAGTTTCAAGAAAACCTTTTATTTTTAAAAATTTAATGTAAATGTTAGTTATCGAAAATGAGTGGGGTACTTAACACAATTCCTCTCGTGGTTCTCCTTCAGTTTGGGAAGTAATGTGGAGAAGTTTTACACTTAACTGAGCAGATTCATGTCCCCACTCCTCAGGGTTTATTTTTCCATCTGCTTTTGTGTCTCAGTTTTTATTCTTATTCATATAGAGTCTGGTTTAATTTGATATTTTTGTATGTGAGTAGTTCTACAGATAGTTAATTGCTTTTGATTGTTCTTGTTAAGTTGATTTCTTTTTAGTGTTGTATTATTTGCATGTTGTCGATTTCTGTTTATTGCTTTTTTTATTCGTTTAACCTCCTTTCAGCGCGCTTGAATGGTTGTCCGCTTAATTAATTTTAATGAGTTCGTTCTTGTGATTTTGGTTGTCCTCTTTTTATTGTGTTGGGCTGACCTTTTTCTTACCGTGATTGCTTGAAGGGTTTTTATGTCTTAGTCAAGTGTTTGGGTTCTTGTGTGCATTTATATTTATGGGTTTTATGTGTATTTTATTCCATTTTGGTAGTTGTTATATTCTCTTCTGTTTTTTTTTGTTATTTTTTGTCGTGATTGAGAGTTTATATATTTATATTCATATGTGGTAGTTATGGTTTTGCGTTTTTTTATGTTCATTTGTTTTTGTTGGTATTTTCGAAGACAAGTAGATATTAATTCGAATGTCTACATTTTCCTATTATTTCTTTTATTTTCTTTAGCATTTTACTTTGGTTTTTAACGCTAATTAGCGCTAATTTTTCCTTTAAACATAATTTGCAGTTTCAACTATAGCTGTTGAGTAGGGGAATCTTGTTACGATTTCCAAATTAATTTTCGTAGAAATGTTGGGTGAAAAAACAACAATCTTGGCACTAAGCATCATCACAACTCAGCACTATATATATATATATATATATATATATATATATATATATATATGATTCATAGAAACGTAAAATTTGTCACTTAGCTGATTTATGTTATATTAAACTGCCAAACTCTGGAGTTTTGTAGACGAACCTTTTCTGTAAATGCTCAGTCCACTCTTCAGGAGGTTTGAGCAATTGAAAACCGTCTTTTTAATCCTAATTTTGATGTAATTAATTTATGCGCTTGTTAAGAGCTCTTATTTTTATTTTTGTTAGGTTAGGTTAGGTTGATTTTTTTCCCTTTGTGCGGGTGTGTGGTTGTGTACCCGTGTGCATGGGTGTATGTGTGTATGTGCGTATGTGTCGAATGCTGTGGTTGTTTCTCCTTTACATCTTTTTCATGTCTCCCTATTCCTCTCTCTTTTTTCTCTTTCGGCTCTGAGTGTCAAAGATAATCTCCCAACTAAAAGATTGTATATATATCTGTGTGTGTGTGTGTGTGTGTGTGTGTGTGTGTGTGTGTGTGTGTGTGTTATCTTTTAACTAGGAGATTATCTTTGATACTCGGAGCCGAAAAAGAGAAACAAGTAATATATATATATATATATATATATATATATATATGCACTTATTCACTCAGTTCTTCCTCATCTCAGCGTTTTCAACTAATTTAACCTTTCCTTCTAATTCTCCTAGTTTATATTTTATGTTGACTATAAAGCCAAAGTTTTAGAGAGGAATAAAAAAATAAATAAATAAAAGATTGTTTTTTTACGCAGTCGTCCAATTCTAAATTATGTTTTTCTATTCATCTTGACACTACTCCACCCATCACAATCACCCTTCACAATCACCCATCACAATCACCCACACACAGTTCTTTCTTATCTTTCCTTTACTTATTGATGTACTAACGTTAATTCAGCGGATATTAATTATGTATATGTTAGTTTTTTCCTCTCTATTTTATAATACTTTCGGAATCTTTTCGATGTACTTAGCTGACTCTGCGACATTTTCTTGTGGCTTACTTTTCTTTTCGCGTTTTTTATGCTTTCGTTGTACTTTTTTTTTCTTATTCTATTATTCTTTATCATTCTCAATCCTAATATCTTTGTTTCTTTCATTTATTTTCACACAAATTCCTTCTTTTAGATTCTTTCTTGTAGGCTCCTCTTTCAGTTCGAATATTTTTAAACACTACTTTGTTTATGTCTTCTTTTCAAACTTTTTTTTCTCTGTTCAAATTCTTCTTTCTTACTTTCCGTTCCTTTTTTCTCTTCTTACCCTTTCTTTCATTTTTTCTTTCTTCTATACTTTCTTTCTTTTCCCTTTCTTCCTTTTTCTTTTGTCGTTTGTTCTTTTTCTTTCTTTCGGTCCCCTTTCTTTAATTCCATTTCTTTCTTTCTTTCTTTCTTTCTTTCTTTCTTTTTCTTTCTTGCTTTTTTCTTTCTTTTCTGTTTCTTCCTTTTTCTTCCTTTCTTTCTTTTTTCTTTCTGTTTTTCCTTTTTTCTTTTTTTTCTTTCATTCATTACCTTTTCTTTCTTTCTTTCTTTCTTTCATTTCCTTTTCTTTCTTTCTTCTGTCTTTTTCTTCCTTTCTTTCTGTTTTTCTTTCTGTTTTTCTTTCTGTTTTTCTTTCCGTTTTTCTTTCTGTTTTTCTTTCTGTTTTTCTTTTTTCATTTTTGTATTTAATTCATTACCTTTTCTTTCTTACTTTCTTTCTTTCATTTTCTTTTCTTTCGTTTCTTTTTTCTTTCTTTCATTCTTTCTTTCTTTTCCTTTTTTCCTTTTTCTTTTTTTCTGTTTTTTTTTTACTTTCTTTCTTTCATTCATTACCTTTTCTTTTTTCTTTCATTCTTTCTTTCTTTCTTTTTTCTTTCTTTCAGTTCTCTTTCTTTATTATTACAGTTACCTTAATTTCTTTCCTTCCTTCTTTTATATCTACTTTTTAATTTATCATGTCATTGTTTTTGTCTCGTTTTCGTATTTCTGCCTTTGTCTTAAATTCTTTCGACCTTTTTTCTTTCTTTTCTCCGCTTATTCAAATTTGTTATTATTTTTCTTTACCTTTTCTTTCTATTTTGAACTTTATCTATTTTCGTTCTTCTTTATTTCTTTCCTTCTTCTATTCATTTTTTTTTCTTTCTAAAAAGGTTTTTTCTTTTCTTCATGTCTATCTACGTTTTTCCTGTCGCTTTGTAATCTTATTTCTTTTCTGATTTCCCTTCCGCATAATTTCATTGTGTGTCTCTTTCTAACACAAACTTTCCTTCGTTTCCATTTTTTATTTTCCTTAGCTTTGTCTGAAAAATGAAACCGCCTGTTACGTAATATCCCCTCTTGACTTCCTTGCTTTTGAAATAACAAAACACACAATGCATTTTAAGAAAGAAAAAAGATTAAAATTATTGTTGTCGCGCAACAGCTAAACAGGAGAAATATTGAAAATACACCTTTACGTATTATTGAACATTTCCAGCGGTCTATTTTTAATAATTCATGTTTTCTATTAGAGCTTTTATTTCTATTTCTTTCATCTCTTGCAAGAAAGACAGACGACTAATGCTCACATATTAAGGCTTTAAAGCTTAGATTGTTTTCATATTGATGCGAACAGGTATACGTGTTTGTGTGCAAAATTACTGCTTCTCGAAGTATCAGCATTTCTTGCACTTGTGTTATTAAGATGAAAAACTTATGCGAATTTATGGTAAGTATGAATGCGTGCGAATGTGGAGACCGTAAATTCCAATATTAGTCATATAAATTACGATAAAAAGCGACACCAATCATAAATTTCTGAAAATAGAAACTCGTCTCTGTTTACAAAAAATCCGATATTAATTACAGATTTTTACTTCTAGGTACCTCCAGCTTTTCGGCATAAATTTTCGATACCTAAGTTTAAAATGAAATTTTTAAAATGAAAAACTTTTTAAAATGAAAAAAAATTCTTGAAGATTTCATTTTAGATTTAATTAAAAGCTTAATGATTAGATTTATAATTTCTATTAAGTAAAAATTAAGTAAAATTAAAATTAAATTTAAGTAAAAAATTCTGGTTTATTTCAGATAGAAATTATATAGATTTAAAAGTCACTTTTAATTTCGATTTCTTAAATTTTCTTAAAAACGGCCATTTTCTTAATTTTATGAAATTTGTAAAACAAATAAGAATTCATCGATTTTAAAAATATTTCAAAAGATTTCTGACACTTTATTTTAGTAAAATTAAAAAATTGAAAGTTAAATTAATCTGATTTTAAAGAAATATTACTTATTTATAGCATAAAAAAGTAATATACAACAAATTATTAACGATTGGTCGTGTTCATCTGATCGAACTTTGACGGACTGTTAAATGACGAGGCGATGACAGCTTTCTACGCATGAACATCAAAGCAATTTTCATAATTCTAATGGAAAGGACAAAACTCTTAAATTACGTAAACTTTTCATAATAATGGCAGTTTTAGTCAACCATACATAAAAATAAGGAACGTATTAAGCAAATAAAAATTATTTTAAAAACAGTTTGTCACCTCTACGTTTAATAATCTTTGCAATTTTGGACTCGTAAATTTCGTTTCTACTTAATTATTATATAACTTCCAGGGAACAAACAAATATAGAATTTTACAAGATTTTAAAGTATTAAATTATTATAATTAAAATACAAAAAAAGTTTTAAAAATTCTTGTAAAAATTCATTATTCATAAAAAAAATTATTTCTTCAGATAATAATATCCTTAATATTACTTACTTACAAAAGCAATTCGAAGCTTTTCTAATTAAGTAATATCATAGTTTTATTGGATACTAAACTATCGCCCGGTTCACACTCCACCCACATCTATTGAACAGGTGAAGAGGCTCATCCCTTGTTTCCTGTTTAGGATGCGGTTTCCGGTTTTCTCTTTTCCAATCTTTTCACTCTTTTCCTTTTTTATTATTTTTTTTTCAATTGGAGTAGATAGACTAAACTCCCGACAGCTACAATCTCCAGGTGTTTAAATGTAGGGTCAATAGACACCTCCTATCACACTAACTCCCAATTATTCTCAGAACACTCTCATCTACCCAACCCTCATTCTCGGTATCCTTACCCGCCTATCACCCACCCTCTGACATTTCCTATATTTAATCATCCTTTCTCCACTCAATGTAGCCCCCTGCGCAGTAGTGTCAGTGACATGCCTTGCTCGAGGTGAAACGTTTATATATATATATATATATATATATAATTGAGCAAACGTATTGTTTTCTACATTCAAATGTCAATCATTTTCACCGAAGTTATTGAGCATTGCCTGATGATAAGATAAAAGGTTTAAATTTTGAAACATACAAATTTCCGTGTTGCAATGTAAATTTAAATTAATTTTAAATAAAAAAAAACAAATTTAATTATCTTACGCTCTACAATGTGAACACTTTTAAAAAAGTAAATGCCAGTGAACTCAGGACTCTAAATCTGTTGGTTCTCTTCATTTGGACACACACACACACACACACACACACACACACACACACACACACACACACACACACACACATATATATATATATATATATAATGTGTTAGAGTGTTAGAGAAACCCTCAAGTATATCTGAACTTAAACTTGTCACTGCAACGTCGGAGTGGTTGACACCTTATAGAAAACGTGGAATTGTTATGGCATATGGTAAGGTAGAAGTTACAAAGATGACCCGATTTTTGTTGGAATACAACTTAACGTTTCGGAGAAATAAACGTGCGCTAAAAGCAACATATTTTTTTAACTTTTGTCGCACCCTGGGTATCAATTGAATGTTTTGTTCACATATGAAGGCATCAGCCCTTGATTTACCAGTGACTCAATTTTAGTTGAGTTTGAGTGAAGCGTCTTGGAGAAATGCATTAAATTACGAAAAAGATCACCTAAAATTATGTTTGTCGATGATTTTTGACGAGCCTTGTACATTGATTAGCATTTTCTTGTGGACATCAAAGGTTCGGAGTTTGATCTACAAGTTACTCGATTTTTGTTGAATTCGCATCAGGCATCTCGGAGGTGAAGAGTTCGTACATTCTAAGCGTATCAGTGATTTCTGCGTACACTGTAAATCGATTCCAAAAGTTTTTGCGTACATCAAAGTTTCATGTCATGATCGATAAGTGACCCAATTTTGGTTGAAATCGAACCAAGGGTTTCGGAGAACTAGGGTTCGTTAGAATGGAGACACACAAACATACACACAGAGACACAGACATATCCATTTATATATATATATATATATATAAATATTTATATATATATATATATATATATAAATTAAAAAAGGATTAATTCAATGATGTTGAATGACCATTTCGATATGAAAATCCCCACGGGGGATAACACATCACCTCAGCAACAGAAAAATCCTTTCAGAAACTGGAGAAAAATCAGTCTAATTTTCCTTTTTAAATAGAGTTGCAAAGAAATTAAAAAAGAAAAAAAAGAAAAAAAGAAAAAGATAAAACAAAATAAAATCAAATAAACAAGAAAAGAAAAAATTGACATCGTCTGGGTTCGCAAAAAAAGAAAAGAGAATTGTAACTTAAAAATTAACAGACGGCCGTGTTGAATTGATGTAAGGTTAAGCAACACGGAAAAAAGGTGGGAGATAAGAGAGATAAAGGAAGGAAGGGAGGGAAAAAGAAAAGAAAAGAAAAAAAAATAATTTATATATTACAGACGCTGGACATATTCAAAAACCTAACTTCCCAAAAGTATTGAAGTATTAGAAAAAGGCCTTTACTTAAAAAGGCATAATTATTTTTAAAGGGAATAAAAAGATATAGGATTTAAAATAATTTTTTTTTTAAATTAGTTCATTTGATTTAAACTAAATAAAGACATCGCTAGGTAAAAAAAAAAAAAATTATTTTACAATTATACATACATATAGAAGTACACACATACATACACATACACACACAATTCTTCGATTATGAATATATATATACATACATACACATACACACGCATACATACATTCATATACATATACATGCACACACACTCACGTATATATGCATATATATACATATAAACATATGTATGATAAAATAAACAAATAGGAAAATTATCACAATATATATATTCGAGGATTTCTCAAATATATATATTAATGAATATAAGTAAGTAGGAACATACATATTTTTTACGTCTATAGCACGATTCGTTATGTAATCATTAGGTGCATATTTCAAACTGACAGCTTAATGTATTTAAATTTAAGTTCACTCGATGTTCATGGGAATTAAAACTTATAAAGTTAAGATACTGCTTTTTAAATAACAAGATTAAAAATTAAAATAACACATCACCCAATAAATCCCGGATCTAACTAATAAAAGAAGAACTTTTAGGCAAAATTCGACTTTATTCATCAACGTAGTCTCCTTCTGGGGGTCAGATATGGAGAATAAGATGGATGCGGAAGAAATTAGAATTGCAATTCATGTAGTTTTGCCATCGTTGTGATCGACTTGTGACACGGTGCTATGTCTTGGTGAAAGTTCACTTTTTCTTCTTCAGTTGTGGCCGTTTTTTGGTGATTACTTCTTTCAAACGCACCAACAAGGCGATATAATATTCGCTATTGATGCTTCTTCTTTTTTCAAGGTAACTGATGAACAAACTACCTTGCGCTTCCCAAAATGCGGAGGCCAAAACCTTGTCTGCTGATGTTTGCATCTTTGGTCGCTGTGTATGGCTTTCATCTGCTGCTGTCTCCTCAGCTGACTGCCGAACTCACTCTGAAGTGAAGTCGTGGATCCATGTTTCATCCATTGTCACATATTTATGCAAAACTACTTCTTGTTGCGTTGAAACAGTTGCAAACAACGCAGTGAATCGTCGACGTGTTGTTTTTGATCGACTGTGAGGAAACATGGCACTCACTGTGAACACAACTTTCTTATTGGCAAATGTCCATGCAAAATGATGAATACACTGTCTTCTGATATGTTCACCTCCTCTGCTATCTCACGCAACTTCAATTTACGATCGGCTAAAACGAGTTTGTCCTTTTTTTTAATGTTTTCCAGGAAAACTACCGATTTTGGGCGACTTGAGCGTTCAGTATCATTCGTGTCTGTACTACCGCGTTTAAAGTCAGCATATCACCTCTTAACCGTTGTTTCCGACGGAGCAGAGTCCGAATAACACTTACCAAGCTATTTCTTTGCTTGAACAGTATTTTCTATCTGAAAGCAATGCTTTATCAACACACAAATTCCGATTTTTCCATTGTTTTGAAAATTTGTAATAGTACCTTCAATAGTACGTTCACTAACCCTAACCCTAACCCTAACCCTAACTTCACTTATAAACTAATAATCTGATTACACCTAAATTTTGTCATCTGCCATTTGAATGTTAGTACTTCATAAAAATCATATGGCTGCTTTATCAATTGCACCATCTATACGACAGGCCGAAGAATTTATTAAGTTATTATTAAATGTAGATAAATGTTTAAAATTTAAATTTAAAATTTAACATTAAAATAGAAAATATTAAAAATTATAAAATGCATGGAGAGGAAATCAAATGGGAGTAAATCATAAAACTTAAAATGTTAAATATTCAAATATTATATTTAAATAAAAATAAAAATTTTAAAATTTTAATTTGAAATAAAAATAAAATAAAATAAAAATGAAAATGGAAATAAAAATTAAGAATTAAAAGTAAAATTTAGAATAAAAGTTTAAAATTAAACAATGTAAATAACAAAAATAAAAAAAGTAATATTACACGTAAAAGAAAGAAAGAAAGAAAGAAAGAAAGAAAGGGGAAGTAATGAAGAAAGAGAGAAAGAGGAAAACGTATAGACGAATCTATATCAATCTGGGTCTAATAATTTAGGTACTTTTTCTATGACAGCATGGGGTCATTAAATCACTTCTTTATTAAGTAAATTAGGACTATTGATATGGTTTAGATGACAAGTTTTTCTAAAAGGTATAGATTACAAAAATCACCTTTACCATTGTAAGGTTCGGATTTAGCTACGATATTCTAGGTAATAATTGGATTGTTGTTGTTGGTTTTTAATTTCCAATAATGTATGGATAAAGCATTTTTTTGCTGTATTTACTGTTGTTTAAAGACAACTTGTGGCTGTTAAATCTTATCTTAGAATTCGATCTCTATAAACAATACTTTCGAGAATACATTGATCATTCAATCGGTTGGTTTTATTTTTCGGCAGTTGCAATTATTTTAACAAGGTTTTTTGTTGCTATTAGTTGGGTAACGGATGTGGGCCAAATATTTATTTGAAGAGTTTATGTTAGTTTGGACGTTACGACTGAAGAGTGGGTTAAACCAAATGATATTTTTTCTGAGATGAGGTAGTATTTAAAGTATTTACATTATTCAGACTATTTTTCTCATCTTTGTTGCAATTTATACGACGTTTCGGCCGTTGTACACTACGGCCTTCTTCATGTGCTAGGAATTTCGAACCGAACTGAACCCTTTATTACAATCACTAGGGTATACGAACTTCATTCCTTGCGTAGTAGTGCTTCTTCTGGTAGTCATGAGTTATCTCCCTCTAACTCTGTAAGTTACTTGTTCACCAATGCTGTAGCCTAGCAATGAACTCACAGCTAAACTAAAACTAAAAATTACAAGAGAAAACGATTAACATAAAAAACCGTCTATATCTACTGGGCTATGTGTCCTTAAGGACAAGAATAACTGAATTTTTGGGACTTATAAACCTTATGTTCAGTAAATTTTTTTTTACCAGAATTCATATTGCAATTTTTTATGTTAATGGTTTTTTCTAGTATTTTTTATGTTAATGGTTAATGGTTTTCTCTAATATTTTATTACTATATTGCAATTTTGATACTAATAATTTTCTCTGGCACTCCGCATTACTGGTTCCGATATTGTGTTCATCTCTATGCTTGGTCGGCTTAGGAGCCTTGCGTATGTGCTGATTCCTTAAGTTTACATATTTTCCAGTGGCGTTCTCTATCAATTATATCAACTTCTTCTCATAGGGGAGGTGATTCCCTTTCTCCCTTCACACGTGGTCAACTACGTTTGATTTTTCTATCTCCCCTTGTCTTACGACATTGCAATGTTCTTGTAGCCTTACATTAAGGGGGCGGCCTGTTTCTCCTTTATATTTCTTTCCACAGCTACATGGAAGGACGTACACACAGTCCTTAGTCATGTTCGCTTCTATTGGGGGTCTTACTCGGGAGAGGTACCTGCGAAATGTAGAACCACTTCTGAAGATTGTCCTGATGTTATATAGACCACAGACCCTTTATATTTTCTCCGATAACCCCTTTACATCGGGTAAACAGATCGAAGCTGTTTTCTGAGAGATGTTATCCTCATACACCCTCCCTTCCATGTATGTTGGAGTTGTTGTTACTGAACATTAGGTTTATAAGTCACAAAAATTTAGTTGTTTTTGTCCTTAAGGAAACATCACCCAGTGGCTATAGACGTTGGTTATTTCTTGTGACTTAACCCAAAGAGTTGGGAGTTCAATACTAGGCTACAGCAGTGGTGATTGCGCTTAGCATGAAATAGTCTGTCGTCCCTGAGTGTTGACGTCCCTGAGTGTTGCTCACTCTTTTATACGCTCTATCTCTGATATTGAACAGTTTATCCTATAAATATAGCACGCCTTAAAACTATATTTATTCACACACACATATATATATATATATATTTAGTATATCGAGGCAGCAAGTAATTTTCTAGACATATGCTATTAAATATAAGAGACAATGAATGTCTATTGTGTTTAATCATGAGCCGTTCTAAACGTCGTATTTTTGCTTTAATTTCAGTTGAAAATAAAGACAAAAATTCTCCAACATTTGGATAATTATTTATTGGTTTTCTTCTAAGCTTTCGGCTCACATGAGCCATCTTCAGAGAGGTAGTTTAAACTGAAATATTATAAAATCCACCATTACCGACGATTTTATTTTGTGTTGACATAAAACTCCGCCTGGCAACGGCAGTTCTTAAGTTTGCGATGCGGTTTTATGACGTCACACCGCGGGATAGCGCGAAATGACAACAAAACCATGTAGTCAAATGCAATGTAATATGTTATTTCCTGTTTTAAAGTTGATTTTATTGAGTGTTGGTTGTTTTGATTTGATGTACATGGCCTCCAATATCTGCAGGTTTCCTCTTACTGTGTGTATGAGTAAGGATCACCGTATTGCTGACCAAAATCTGTCTAATATTACCTACATGTTTATGTTTTTCAGAGAAATGTTGTTTAATTATACTCTGATCAGAAAGATGACATGTAAGAACTGCGTTTATTATTTTTGGTAACTATTGCGGTTGCCAAGCGGAGTTTTATGTCAACACAAAATAAAATCGTCGGTAATGGTGGATTTTATAATATTTCAGTTTAAACTACCTCTCTGAAGATGGCTCATGTGAGCCGAAAGCTTAGAAGAAAACCAATAAATAATTATCCAAATGTTGGAGAATTTTTGTCTTTATTTTCAACTGAAATTAAAGCAAAAATACGACGTTTAGAACGGCTCATGATTAAACATAATAGACATTCATTGTCTCTTATATTTAATAGCATATGTCTAGAATATATATATATATATATATATATATATATATATATATATATGTACATATTTAGATACATAAAATGCATGAAAATAGCAACTTTTCACAATAGACTGAGATACGTTTCCTACTGTTCTTTATTTTATCATCTTGACGGATTTCGATTCATATTTTCAACACATACATTTATTATTTTAAGGTCATACTTCACAAACTGCAGTACGCAAACGGCATTTTTGAAGTTTGTCAATTGTAAAGGTTGATAAAAAATAGAACAATTTAAATTTATACAAAATGCGAAAAAAAAAAAACAAGAATTTTCTACCCAGTAATGTGTTTCTGTCTCTTAGCATTTGTTTTTATTAAATTTTCGAAATTTGCTCTATCTTTCTGAATAAACGATTACGTCAGATAAAAGGTTAGAAGGAACGCTCCTCTGTCAATACTGGAAAGAACAATAGCAGCTACTGGAGTTGAGAAACCTATTTTCCTGGAAAAATAGTTTAAAGAGAAAGATTTTATGAATTTTAACTGAAAGAGAAAATAATAACATAATCAAGACGTTCATACCCCGCACTACTTAAAAAAAAAGCTTAAGAAAACCCCTCCTCCAACAATACTAGAAAGAACAATAACAGCTATTGGATTTGAGAAACTTATTTTCCTGGAAAAATATTTTAAGAGAAAGATTTTATGAATTTTAATTGAAAGAGAAAATAATAGCATAATCAAGACGTTGATATTTTACACTACTTCAAATAAAAGCTTAAGAAGAACCCTCCACCAACAATAACGGAAAGAACAATAACAGCTACTGGACTTGAGAAACCTATTTTCCTGGAAAAATATTTTAAGAGAAAGATTTTAAGAATTTTAACTGAAAGAGAAAACGTTGATACCCCGCACTACTTAAAAAAAAAATGCTTAAGAAAACCCCTCCTCCAACAATACTGGAAAGAACAATAACAGCTATTGGACCTATTTTCCTGGAAAAATATTTTAAGAGAAAGATTTTAAGAATTTTAACTGAAAGAAAAAATTATGGCATGATCAAGTTATTGATGTTTGACACTACTTCAAATTAAATGTTAGAAAGGTACCCATATCAATATTAAAAAGTGCGAATACAGCTACTGGACTTAAGAAACTTATTTTCCCGGAAAAATCTTTTAAGAGAAAGGTTTTATGAATTAAAATTGAAACGTCTACTGGATACTCGTTCAATGAATGATGTCTGTTTCTTTACAGTAAACGGCTTCTATTACCGTTACCATCGACATTTCTGACAGAATGATATTTAAAATAAACAACAAAAGATATCAGTTTACAGATGTGGATGATATCATCATTTAATATTTAATAATGAAATTGGGATTGGAAGAACGAAAACGAAAACTTTCATTCGTTGTTCTGTGTATCCTATATAATCGTAGAAATATACATGGCATTTAAAACGGAAATAAAAACAATGGGGGTAATTTCTGCGAACGTTTATGACAATGACTGCTGGAGAATTTCATCAGAAAGGAAGAAAAGACATTAAGTGTATTGATATTTGCTGAACTTGGATACAAGTCTACAAGACTGAGAATCGCGCACATGCTTACTACACCACCCAAAAGATGCTCAGTGTAGGTAGACGTAGATAAGAACATTAGGTCGAGAGATCGACATGAATAGATAGATAGATAGATAGATAGATAGATCTGAAAAAATTAAGATATATAGATAGTTATGAAAAGATTAACATAGATAGATAGAGAGAGAGAGAGAGATAGATAGATAGATAGATAGATAGATAGATAGATAGATAGATAGATAGATAGATTCATATTTTATTTTTTAAAGCTTCCTGTAAGAGAAAAATTTCACTAGAAACAAAGAAGTGAGTACTGGATCGCTATGTGATGTCATTTCTTCAATATGGCAGTGAATGCTGGACAATATCATCGAAGATAAAGAAAAAACTTGAAGCAACTGAAATCTTGTTCTACAGAAGGATGCTGTGGATATGGATTGAGCACGTGAGCAATGATGAGGTTTTGGAAAGGATGGAAATGAAAAGGAAATTAATACTGAGCATCAGAAAGTGACAGTTAAAGTTTTTGGAACATGCATTGAGGAAGGAGGGCTTGGAGAACCTGATACAAACAGGTCAGATAGAGGGAAGGAGAGATAGAGGAAAACAGCGTGTAACGTACTTGACTAGTTTGAGCAGGTGGATTACAGAACGGGGGTTGCGTGATGTAACAGGAGAAAGCGTGCTAACAGCCACGGGGTATAGGGAGACGTGGAAGGCTATGATCGCCTACGTCCTGAAAGGACAAGGCACATAGAAGAAGAAGTACGAACGCACGACGAAGTGAGGTTAACGCAAATTGTTTCCGGTCTGGAATGTGCAATCAGCGAAGCTCCGATAATCACTCTGCACTAACCTTCTTTGGAAAAACATGGCACCTTTTCGTCACTTCCTTCCACCTACGCGCTAAATAGCAGTGTAATCTTTGCTCTCTAACCTTAGCTGGCAGGCAAGTTAGTAGAAGTATACCCTGAATTTTAAAACATGGCGAAAAGACATAACTTTTAAAAATAAATACACATAAATGTTGATGATAACAAAAAAACGAATCTTCCATCCTTCTGCTCAAGTCTATCAAGTATGTCGCTTTTCTTAGTCCCTCTTTCCCTCTATCCGTCCCATGAGCATCAGGTTCTCCAAGTGTTCCTTTCTCATTACATGTCCCACAAACTTCAGTTTTTTCCTGATGTTAAGTAAGTTTCCATCTTGTGTCGATCTTCCACAAAACATCGTCGTTATTCCATCAATGGTATCCTCAGAATCCTTCTGTAGAGCCACATTTCGGATTCTTCAAGTTTTTCCTTCATCTTTGATGAGATTGTCTAACATTCGCTGCTATACTGAAGGACAGTTATCACATAACAATCCAGTACTCTTTTTTTTATTTCTAGCAAAATTTTCCTTTTTCTACACATCGACCTTCAGAAAGGGTGGAAGAACTCATAAGAGCTAACATCCAGCTTATTAAAAGCGGTGTCTCGATAAATCACCGTAGAGAAGTAAGGAGAAACTACTCCGCTTTCACTCCCGAGAAAAATCATGGCAGTTACAAATCACTACTCAATCGTATTTGTGCTAGCGAGACAAGTTTTTTGACCATTACACCACATCGAAACGCTCAAATTTCCTTTAAGCAAATATGTACATTTATTGACACATGACTTATGAAACTATATTTGTCACTATCTATTTACAAGTTCTCGAATGTACTCACAGTAAAGAAGGAAAAGAAATGATAAAACTCTAGGCAGACACATAAATTAAGGAGAGAATAAAAAGAAACAGGTAAAAAATGAGAAATGAAGGAAAAAAATAAATGTGGAAGAGTAGAAAAGAAAGAAAAATGTAAGAAAGAAAGAAAGAAAGAACGAAAGAACAAAAGAAAATAAAAACGTAAGAATAAAAGAGAGAAAAAGAAAGAAAGAAAGGAAGGAAGGAAGAAAGAGAAATAAAAGGAAAGCTCGAATGAGAAAAAAGTAAAATTTAAACAAATTACATAGAAAGCAACAAAGAATTCAGAAAGATAAAGAAAAAAAGATGAAAAAATAAAAAGAAAAAAGAAAATAAAAGAAAGAAAAAATAATTTGAAAGTTAGAAAAACGAAGAAAAAATTTAACAACTCAAATAG
Source organism: Ascarosepion bandense (assembly GCA_037127315.1). Taxonomy (NCBI): domain Eukaryota; kingdom Metazoa; phylum Mollusca; class Cephalopoda; order Sepiida; family Sepiidae; genus Ascarosepion; species Ascarosepion bandense. The sequence continues at coordinate 361,546 of JBBBDQ010001215.1, forward strand.
AAAGGAAAAAAGTAAAAGTATAAAATAAAAAAGCAAAAGTCAATAAAACGTAAAACTGAATCAGAAGGAAAAAAAGGAAAATAAAAAAAGGAAAATAAAAAAGGAAAATAAAAAAAAGGAAAATAAAAAAGAACGAATCACAAAGAAAAAAAAAGAAATATAAGAAAAAAGAAAAAGAAAAAGAAAAAGAAAACATGAAAAATCAAAAGAATAGACCAGAAAAAAAGAAAATAGAACACAAATCAGAAAGAAGGAAAAGCGAAAGAGAAAAAAAAGAGCAAATTAGACAAGAGAAAAAAGAAGTACATACAAAAATAGAAAGAAACAGAAGTAAAGAAAAATCAGAAGAAAAAATAAAAAATGGAAAAAAAAAAAAATTGCAGAGTAAAAAAAAGAAAAATGAAAAAAATATCTGCCTCTCCTTAAAAAATAAATCAAACAAATGGCGAAGAATTATTAAAAGAAAGAGAAATAAACAAAACAATAAAAAAAGAATCTACTGGAAATAAAGAAAAACGAAATTTTTCCCGGTTAGTTTCAAAGTTGTCAATCCTATTTCATTGCTATCGTTCTATTTCCTTTTGCAATCTGTTCTTGTACTCGCAACGCGCATGTGCAGCAGAAGAACGCCAGCTCAGTGAGTCTGTGCGAAAACTACACAAATGACAGACGATATGATAGAATATTAATTATACATAGCATCGCTGCCAAACTTGAAATGTTCTTTTACCCTACAACCAACAATGTCTCAGTCTTCTTTCGTCCCTTTCACCTGTCTCTTTCGTTTTTTACCACTGCATGTTTTACACGTTATTACAATAAACACCACCCGAGTCATATTCCTTTTCATTATTTCTCTACACTTGATCCTTACATTTGAAAACCGTTTTCGTTCTTAAGCAGTACAACTTTAATGAAACATATTTTCAACAGAAATGTTCGGTTTTTGTCTTTGTTAAGATACAATTTCAAAATGCTCATCCTTTTCTTTTTTTTTCTTTGCTTCAAATCATTATTATATCGAAAACGTTCTCATAATCTAAAATTATTTTCTGGATTTAAATAGCATGCTAAAACAATAACGTAACAATCTATCAATAAAAAATAATTCATAGGTTATAGCTATACAAAATCTCTGCGATGACTTCGTTTTGAATTTTCATTAATGACATTCCCGATAACACCAATTCTCAACTTTGTATCTTCAGTCTATCAGATAAGTGCCATACGTGATACACGCTTTGGGTGATCATGTCTCGAAAGAGACATAACTGACTGTGCAGAACATTATCAAGCAGTAGGCTGCCATTGCTTTCTGCGGTAGACTGGTTGTTAGCCAAGGATAGAGAACCCAATCTGTCTAAGTATTTAACCCATAACTGGAGAGAAAAGACAGATTAATACTTTTGTATTAATGTATTTGTGTGTAAGTGAATGCAAGGAATTCAACTGGAATTCGAATTCGATACCCTGATTTATCGTTCGGAGACGATATCCACTGCATCACAATGAAAATAAGGGTTATCAGTTTGATAAAGTCAAAATGACAGCGGATGTCCAAAACGACGTCAAGTTCGTTGTTAACTGAAGCAAAAGACGGCTTATTAATCTTAACGCTAACAAAACTAAATTTCTCGCCATTAATCATCCGAGAGACCTCTCACTTCTTTCCATCAGCATGACTGATGCTAACCTCTAGGAAAGTGACTCGTTGAGCCTTCTCGAACAAATATTCTCAGTTGACATGGAGTGGAATGCCTATATTGAATCTATTGCTAGGTCAGCAGCTAAGAAATTTAGTTCACTGTTTCGTGCAAGACAATATTTCTCTCCAGAATCTATCATAATATCTATAAGTCTGCCATTAATTAATGCTTAGAATATTACTGCCATATATGGTCCGATGTCTCTGTTATTTGCCTTAAGCTCCTTGATAAAATCTAAGGAAGAATCAGCAATATTATTGGCTCTGATCTGGTGGTTCGGTTTAAGTCACTTTCTGACCACCGTAAAGTTGCGCCCCTTTTTTATAAATACTCTCATGGAAATTGTTCGGATGATTTTTTTTGCTATGGTATCTAAACGTTTTTAATTTAAGTGCAGTATTAGCAAATATCGGCTCGGAACGAGAAATCGGGGAGCCGAGTTCGAATTCCAGCTGAATTCATTGCATTCACTTACGCACAAATACCCTTGAGAAATTTATTAATCCGTCTCTCCCCTCTAGTTATGGGTTAAATAATAGGACGGATTAGGTTCTATAGCCTTGGTTGTCAACCAGTCAACCGCAGAAATTAATGACAACCTACTGCGGAATAATATTCTACCTAGTCAGCCATGTCTCTTTCGAGACATGATTGCCCAATCGTGTATCACGTATGGCACTTGACTTACTGAATGATTAGACTGGTGTCGAAATATCTAAATGTAGCCGTAAGTTCTATGCTAATAGTTTCTTTTCTCGTTTGTATAACTCTCTCTAGGCTTTCCCAGCCAACTAGAAGCTGCAAAAATTTAAACTTATAATGTCATTCTTTGGACAAGAAAACATTAAGTGGTTCATAGTCTCAGCATGTTCTTGACATAATCTACATATAGGATCTATACCATTTTTGGATCGGAATGAATTCAGTTGAATTCGCTGAATTCATTTACGCACAAATACCCTAAGGAAAGGTATCTATCTATATCTTCTTCCTCGAGCTATGTGTCAAAAAGCAGGACTAATTGGATTGTATAGTCTTGGTTGGCAACCAGTCTACCGGAGAAAGAAATGGCAACTTACTGCGGGAAAATCTTCTGTCTAGTCAGTCATGGCTCAAAAGCGATATGACCGCCCAAGCGTGTATCACGTATGGCATTGAACTGACTGATCATTTTTATTATATTTGCAGGATAATTCCTGATAAATTCGCTTTGCAGCCATTATAAATTCCTCCGTCTCTACTTTTAGCCTTGCACTCTTCAGGGGTTCTGATTCATTTTGGATTTATTTAGATCGGCATCATATTGGCTGCATAAGGATCCTTGTTCCTATATTGTTTTTTTTGTTTTTAGTTAGTAGACCCTTCCATCTTAATATCCATCTTTATAATTTTATGCGCATTTATCTAAACTTATTTATAAATGGAACTTTGTGTGTGTGTGTGTGTGTGTGTGTGTGTGTGTGTGTGTGTCCGTTACCTACAGACTCCGAAGCGGCTGAACCGATTTTCTTGAAAATTTACACAGTTGTACTATAAGCGTCTGTGAGTGTTCTTAGCTAGGTTTTGTGTCGAGGTACCCCCGATAAATATCGAAAATCGATAATCAAAAAAGTCGGGTTATAGAAGGAGTGATCCGATTTTAAACAAATTTGATACACTCATAGACAAAGACATAAGAAACGATATTCAGAAGTTTCAAGGTTGCAGTTCTTACAATAGTGCAGAAAATCGATAATATATATATATATAAAAGGCAAGATACCGGGTATGATCAAAATCAGTTTTTCAGCCCTTTTATTTATTTTTTGCTTTGGGTTTGGCTCTAAGTAGATATAATTGTAATTCTTAGTCTCAGCCATGATGCCATTTACTCAGAGGACTTATTTAGCCCTCACAATTCAGTTTACGATGAAAAAACTTATTTGATATCGATAGCAGGAAATCAAAATTTGACTTATATCCATTCATTTTTTTTTTTCAGTCTACGGTTTCGCTTTAACTGGAAACAACTATTGCTTTTTAGTCTTTCGTGCCAACGTCCAAAGAGTTTGAGCTCCAGGACCATGGATTAGTTTTAAAGCTTTCATTACACCCGAGCAACGCCGGGCTATACTGCTAGTTGTTAGAATATTTGCATTTATTTTCTTAACAATGAGGTTCAGTTTCGTCAAAAATTTATTGTTCTTATAAATAGAAGATTTATTTTTTACTTTTCTTATGACAGTTAACGAACTATAACATCCAGTCAGATGTGGTCTCAAAATAGTTTTATAGGTTAGATGAAGTTGAATTTATTGTTATTATCATTGTTATTTTATATTGAATGTTACATGGTAGTGCTGTTGTGCAGATGTCTTGTGTACCAGGTAATATACTTCCTTTCAAGTCATACCAAGGACTTCAAACTCAGAGTACAGTTGAAGTTATGCATGTTTTACCCAATAAGTCAGATTTTTGCATCGTTCGCAAAATGTATTTTACACCAAGTTGGTCGGCACATTCTTTAAGCTTCATTTGAATGGAGCCAAGTACCCAAAATACACATCATCTGGTGTAGGCAGCATGTAGCGGGGGTTATGTTATCTGGTTACCGCTAGCCAGGTTTAAACCTAGGATTGAACTAGCGGGGGTTTACAACACCACAATACTCCAATAATAACTGGTAAGATAATTAAATTTTTTTGCTAGCCAACCCGGAAATTTCAAAATTTGACATGGGAATTATTATTATTATGCTGTCATTTTTCATCATATTTCGATTTCTCCTATGGTCGCACTACCTACCAAGTCTGCGGGAAGACCTAAGACAGGTCGTGGTGTGTCGTTATGGCTCCATTTCATGTTTTTCTATCTCCCCTAAACATCCCTAGCGTTACATAGACAAAGTTCTCCTTAGTGTCTGGGCTGTACTTAATAAGACAATTTTTTTCTATATCTCTTAAGCTGGGGTTTCCAGGGATTCTTTTAATGTGTTGTTTTGTTCCATTTTTTATCATTCCAAGTGCACCTACTATCACTGGCACGATTCTGGTTTTCAATTTCCGCATTTTTCTATTTCAATTTCCAGGTCTTTATATTTTGACAGTTTTTCGAATTCCTTGGTTGCTATGTTACAATCCGCTGAACAAGCCATATCAATTAATATGCAAGTTTTTTCTTTCTGGTTTTTAACAATAATGTCCAGCCTATTTGCTTCAATTTTTCTCTCTGTGTAGATGGTGTAATCCCATGGAATGGTGACATCTTCTATTTCTGTAACCGGTGCTAGGTGATCTTCATACCAGTGTTTGTTTACAGATTTTCCATAGTGTTTGCACATTGTTTAATGTAAATATTGTCCCACTCTATCGTGACGATTTATAAAAATGATTTTAAATTCATTTGTGGCAAGTACAGAACATCCTGAGATTAGATGGTCTATTGTTTCTTGGTGTTTATCACCGAACCTGCATTTTGGATCCACATTATTATGTATAATATTTGCCTAGAAGTTCATTATTATTATGATTATTATTATTATTATTAAGTTTCTTCTTCTTCTTCTTCTTCTTCTTATTATTATTATTATTATTATTATTATTATTATTATTATTATTATTAGCCGAATTATCTGCGCCTTGCTGCGATTCACATATTCTTTTGTAAGAATATATATGATTTTGAGGTTTACCCTGATTCTAAAAACGTATCATATGCATAAGCAACCTTCCAAGTTCCAACTGGGTGTTTGTATCTCCGCGTACCCTGTTTGATCAAAATGACTCGGGACAACACTGTGTTCCCGTTAAATCCCTGATTCCAAAAGATTATCATATGCATATATAGCCCTCCAAGTTTTAAGGGGGGTTGCACCCCCTTCGTGACCCACTTTGATCAAAATAAATGTAGCCTGGTATTGAACTCACAACTCTTTAGGTCAAGCCACTGGAACTACAGCGGTGGTAAACAAATAACTTAGAGAGTTAAGTTAAAGAGAGATAACTACATGGCTAAAAATCTTGATAAAAATATTTTTTTTACTTCTGTTACACCCCTCCACGTAAATCTATGAAATCTTGATAAATTTTATATTGATGGCTAACTTTTGTTTTATTTGTTCAACGCAAAACTTATTTGGAAATATAAATCATTTATTTTTTTTAATTTTAAGTTTGCAATCATTATCCGAAAATCTTCTTCGAAAAGTAAAATAAAAAATGCAATAAAACTCTGATATAATTTAATTTGATAAGCTTTTAATTGCTGGAATAAATAATAACTATTAAGAACGTCATACTCTGAAGAAAAAAATAATTTTGATTAATAATAAAACGAACTTTATTAAACTTTTCAATTTTAGATAGGCAATATAATCAATTCTTAACTAAAAAGTCTACTCGCAATCAATTCTTTGAAGATTTTAGAAATATTCTAAAGGCTTTATATATTAAATTATTTAATAATAATAATAATAATAATAATAATAATAATAATAATAATAATAATAATAATAATAATAATAATAATGAAAACAATTCTTTTTAAATTTTATTATTTTATTAATTTATTTTATTTAAGACGTTAGTATCATTTGTAGTAAAAACTTAAAAAAAGTAAAATTTTTCCAGGAAATCATTATCCTTCCGTGGAAATTCCACGGTTTCCGCTAATTATTATTACTATTATATAAAAATATTTTTGACGTGCATTCATTTAACAATCACATGCCGGTTCATAGCCAGAGGGTAAGCGAAAAAGATGATCTTTTTGTAGTTTCCACTTAATTAAACAATAGACAACTATTAAAGGAAGATAACAACCTCGATGAACAAAGTACTTCGCACTATATATGATGTGATTGTTATTATTATTTATATAAACTATTATGTCAGAGATTATTATTATTAGTTTTTTCAGAATTTTTTCATTTGAGTAATTATTATTACTATTATTATTATTATTTTCAGAAATTCTTCTTCTTCTTCTTCTTCTTCTTCTTCTTCTTATTATTATTATTATTATTATTATTATTATTCTCAGAAATATGATTATTATTATTATTATTATTATTCAGAAGATATTTTTATTTTCAGAAATTATTATTATTATTATTATTATTATTATTATTATAGTTTTATTATTAGTTTTCAGAAAATATGATATTTTATTTTCCGAAATTATTATTACGTTGTCATTTTTCATCATATTTCGATTTCTACTATGGTCGCACTACCTACCAAGTCTGCGGGAAGACCTAAGGTAGGTCGTGGTGTGTTGTTATGGCTCCATTTCATTTTTTTTCTATCTCCCCAACATCCCTAGCGTTACAAAGACAAAGTTCTCCTTAGTGTCTGGGCTGTACTTAACAAGACAATTTTTTGTATATATCTTAAGCTGGGGTTTCCAGGGATTCTTTCAATGAGTTGTTTTGTTCCATTTTTTATCATTCCAAGTGCACCTACCATCACTGGTACGATTCTGGTTTTCAATTTCTACATTTTTTCTATTTCAATTTCCAGGTCTTTATATTTTGACAGTTTTTCGAATTCCTTGGTTGCTATGTTACAATCTGCTGAACAAACCATATCAATTAATAGACAAGTTTTTTTTCTTTCTGGTTATTAACAATAATATCCGGCCTATTTGCTTCAATTTTTCTCTCTGTGTAGATGGTGTAATCCCATGGAATTGTGTAATCCCATGGAATGGTGACATCTTCTATTTCTGTAACCGGTGCTGGGTGATGTTTATACCAGTATATTATTATTATTATTATTATTATTCAGTCGGTTCAGTGCCATACGTAATACACGCTTGGGTGATCATGTCTCGAAAGAGACATGATTGACTGGACAGAAGATTCTTCTGCAGTAGGTTGCTATTACTTTCTGCGATTATTATTATTATTATGTCATTTTTCATCATATTTCGATTTCTGCATTGGTCTCACTACCAACCAAGTCTGCGGGGAGACCTAAGGCAGGTAGTGGCGTGTTGTTATGACTCCATTTCATGTTTTTCTATCCTCCCTATCATCCCCAGCATTACATAGATAACGTTTTCCTTAGTGTGTGGGCTGTACTTAATAATACAATTTTTTGTATATCTCTTAAGCTGGGGTTTCCAGGGATTCTTTCAATGTGTTGTTTTGTTCCATTTTTTATCATTCCAAGTGCACCTACTATCACTGGCACAACTCTTGTTTTCAATTTCCACATTTTTTCTATTTCAATTTCCAGGTCTTTATATTTTGACAGTTTTTCAAATTCCTTGATTGCTATGTTACAATCCGCTGGACAAGCCATATCAATTAATAGACAAGTTTTCTCCTTCTGGTTTTTAACAATAATGTCTGGCCTGTTTGCTTCAATTTTTCTGTCTGTGTAGATGGTGTAATCCCATAGAATGGTTACATCTTCTATTTCTGTAACCGGTGCTGGATGATGTTCATACCAGTGTTTGTTTACAGCTTTTCCATAATGTTTGCACATTGCCCAATGTAAATATTGCCCAACTCTATCGTGGCGATTTTTATATTCGTTTGGGGCAAGCACAGAACAGCCTGAGATTAGGTGGTCTATTGTTTCTTGGTGTTTATCACAAAACCTGCATTTTGGATCCATATTATTATGCATAATATTTGCCTGAAAGTTTCTCGTGAAAAGACTTTGGTCTTGTGCTGCAAGTATAAATCCTTCAGTTTCAGACTTTAATCCAGATGCACGTAACCATCGATGAGTATTAACTTTGTCAACATTGGATTTATTGGCACGTACTGGATATTGGCCATGCAGAGGTTTGTCTTGCCAGCGCTGTTTCATCTTTTCAAGAGCTTTATCTTTGGCTTTCATTTTCATATTTTTTGCCGCAATAGTTGGTTCTTGGCTACTGTTTTGCTTTTCTACAGAATCTACTAACTGTAATTCTTGTTTGTATTTACTGCCTTCTTTTATTATTGAATATTTTTTCTTTCTTTCTTCATGTTGCCTTACTAATTGTATCATCCAATCCTTTGTTGTTTCTATGTATGTTAGTAAGCCAATAGTTGTTGTCTTGTATGACAATTCCAGCTGAATAAGACCCCTTCCACCTTCTTTACGGGGTATGTATAGACGGTCTACATCAGCCTTTGGGTGATGCATCCTATGCTTAGAAAGAAGCTTTCTTGTTTTAGCATCCATTCGCCTGATGTTGTTTAGAGTCCAGTTTAAGATGTTGAAGCTATATTGGACAACTGGGATTGCAAGGCTATTAATGGCCATAACTCTATTCTGTGAATTTAATTCAGTTTTTAATATCATTCGTAGCCTTCTATAGTACTCTTTACGCACTATTTCTTTCATTTTTTATGGTGAATGTTTTCGCTCTCATTTACACCTAGGTATTTATAAGCTTCTTCTGGTTTCAATTCTTTTATTGTTACAGCAGGGTCTAGGCTAATTGAGGATGTTTCTTGTATTGATCCACGTAAAACTGTAGCTTTAGCACATTTATTCAAATTAAATTTCATTCCAATGTCTTCGCTGAAGCATTTTACAGTTTGCAGAAGACCTTCCAGCTCATTATCATTCTTAGCATATAACTTCAAGTCATCCATGTAAAATAGATGGCTTATTTTCTTTTGGCCTATTTTATAACCACATTCTGTCTTATTAAGTTGACTGGTTAGTGCTATTAATGATATTATTTTCAGAAAAAAATAGCTAACACTATGGAAGAATAAAAGTTAAATCAGTGATGACGGAAAGAAAGCAAAAAGTCCCACCAACAAAAGAAAAAAGGAAAAATTAAATTTCCTCTTTTTTTTTAATTCAAAAAAATAATGTCACTTGTTCGTACACAGTTTTGTGTCGTAAACAAAGAAAGATCCCATAATTAATAAATAAAGTAACATTTTATTTAAATGAAAAAAAAATGATGAAAAGTTTCTCGAGCAAGTAATTAATAACCCCGGGGGTAGTACTCTTCCCACTCCGTCACCCTTAAAAAGAAAACAAACGAGTCAACCATTGATTATTGTCATAACCCTGCAGTAGCTGCAGCAGTCGCAGAAGATGAATAGGTGGAGACGGAAATGAAAGAGCTGAGAAGGTGGGAGGAGAGTTTATCGTCTGGGGGAGGCAAAAGCAGCGAATTACTCTCACGTTAAAATACAGGCTCAGTGCGAGTTCTTTCTATATATATATATATATATATATATATATATATATATATATATTTGTGTGTGTGTGTGTGTGTGTGTGTGTTTTCGTGGGAAAAGCTTTACCGATTTTGGCTTACTGTCGGAGTTAATTGTTTGTCGGGAAAAGAAGAGCATAAGGGGATACGCTGACTGATCCCTATTTAAAAAAAAATATAATTTCAATTACTTATTCAATTCCACACACACACAGACACACACACACACAAATATATATATATATATATATATATATTATTCACTTTAGGCCTTGTAAGTCTATTGAACTCGTCAACGTAACACCTTGACCCGTATTCAGTTTGTCGTTACCTGAAAAAGAAAGGAGAAAAAGACTCTAATACTAATTGAATACTATTTTTTCTTGCAGCCATTATTATTTTTTTTCATCGACATTACCTTTTAATTTACTAAGCAAAATATTATTATTATTATTACGTTTTGCCCTTACTTTTCATAGTACAAGTTGCTCCCAAATCTCAACCAGAGACCACAAGAAAGAACTTTTCTTTTGCATTATAAGATGCAAATAAATGAAGTTTCGCGCAATCAAAGATTAACAATCATCTAATTGTGGTCCTGTATGGAGAGAAATCTACGTAAGGTTTAAGATGTACCCATGAATATACTCTTATGCGATTTATAGGGTAACCAGGAATGTGATACACATATTTTCTCCTTTGATATCATTTACGAAGATCACCTCGGTTGATATAATGTCAAGATGTATCATGAAAAAAGAAAAAGAAACAAAGAAAGAAAACAAAAGCGAAAAAAACATTGTCAAAAAGTTACAAGTTTTCAAAAAAAAAATGACCAGCATTTTTTGTTTTTAACTGATTAATAGTGAAAATTAAGGAAACCTTACAGAAATGCTCTGGAAAAGATTCCATAAGATCAACGAAGGACTTAAAAAATAAAATAAAATAAATAAAAGAAGCAAATAAAAGAAGAAAAGAATGTTTTTTAAAAAATTTTGCAAATAATAAAAAAAAAATTCCGATCAACTTTTTATTTTAAAAATCCAAAAACAAGCGAGAAGTAGAGACTTTTGTGTTGTCAGTCAAGTGCCATACATGATACACGCTTTGGGCGATCATGTCACGAAAGAGACATGACTGACTGGGCAGAAGATTATACTACAGTAGGTTGCTTTCTGCAGTAGACTGGTTGTCAACCAAGGCTATAGAGCCCAATCTGTTCTGTTATTTAACCCATAACTGGAGGAAAGAGACAGATTAATACCTTTCCCAAGGGAATTTATGCGTAAGTGAACGCAAGGAATTCAACTGGAATTTGAACTCGGCACCCCAATTTGTCGTTCCGAGTCGATAACCACTGTGCTACAACGTTTGTGTTATAACCCTATTGAAAACTTTTGAGGCACATGCTCGAGAAACTCTTAAAAGAAAAAAGGAACATAAAAGAAAGAAAAGTATTAAAAAAGATCTTCAAAGGGAAATATTCAGTACAACGGGTTAATGATTCCATGGTAAGATTTTAAGGAAATATCTAATCATCTTTTTACAACTACATATCGAAACAAATACAACGGGATGTACTTTATTTGCCGAAGCTGAGAGCACAGACAGACAGGATATCTTTATATGTACATATAAATAATAATACATACGTACATGGATACATACACATTTCACATCATTCTATAATTTTTTTCTTTCCTTCTCTCTTCCTCCTTTCATTCAACACTTTCTTTTATCTTTTTTCATTTCACTCTCACTGCTTTTTCCGTTCTTTCTTTTTTGTATTCTCTTACTCCTCAAGTTCTTTCTTTCTTTCTTTCTTTCTTTCTTCTCTTCACTTCTCTTCTTTCATTTCACACTTACTGCTTTTTTATTTCTTCCTCTCCTTTCTCTTACTCCTCAAGTCCATTCTTTCTTTCTTTCTTTCTTTCACCCTTCCTTTTCTCCTTCCTTTCCTTCTTCTCTTACTTGTATTCTCTTCTTTCTTCTTCTCTTTCATTCCACTTTTACTGCTTTTTCCTTTCTTCCTCTCTCTTCTCTTACTCATCAAGTCATTTCTTTCTTCTTTCTCTCCTTTTCTTTCTTTCTTTCTTTCTTTATTTATTCCCTCCCTCCTTCTTTCTTTCTCCCTACTTCCCTTCCTCTCTTTCTTTTTTTCTTCCTTCTTCTCTTCTTTCATTTCACTTTTACTGCTTTTTCCTTTCTTCCTCTCTCTTCTTCTCTTACTCATCAAGTTCTTTCTTTCTTCTTTTTTCCTTTTCTTTCTTTTTTTCTTTTTCTTTATTACCTCCTCCTTCCTTCTTTCTCCCTACTTTCCTTCCTCTCTTTCTTTCTCTTCTTCCTTCTTCTCTTCTTTCATTTCACTTTTACTGCTTTTTCCTTTCTTCTTCTCTCTTCTCTTAATCATCAAGTTCTTTCTTTTTTTCTTTCTTTCTTTCTTTCTTTCTTTCTTTTTAATACATTTTATGTTTTGAAAGAATCCCATTCTTGTTAGAAAATCATATTGTTATTATTATTTTCTTCTTTTGCACACCACATCCACACAACCGTACATACGCGCGCTCGGTCGTGTGGTCACGTTTGTGATCTCGCGTGTTTGTATTACTGTCGTTTTATTTTCTATTTGCTGTTCGGAGGCGCACTCACACCTAATCCACCAACGTCACGATTCCCCCTCCCCCCGCTTTTTTCTGCACACCAAACAGCACGCCTTCTCACCCTCTCTCTCTCTCTCTCTCTCTCTCTTTCTGTTTCTCTCTGTCATCCGTTCATTCATATAACCACCCAACTCGCCATTCATTCAAAACGCTTAAAACAACAGTGATACTAACAACAACAAAACGACAAAGAAAATTAACAGGAGAATTGAAAGACAAAAAAAAAACAAACAAACGTTGCAGTCAATGACCAACCACAGCGAACTCCTCACTTTAACGTATTTTCTCAGTTGAAAGATACCAGTACAGCTTGATACAAGCCGCCAAGCGTATATACTGCATCGTGGGACAACAAAATGCATTTTACGATCACGATTTGACAGCCTTCTTGAAGGCAAAATGTTCATAAGAAAATCACACCTTGTATAGGCCTGAAAAACACTTATTATATATATTATTAATAATTTTCCACAAAAATTATTTAATTTTATTTTAATTTTGAATTTTTATTTTATATTTTATTCGATGAAACATTACCAAACATTAGTATTCATTTTAAACTAATTTTGACTTAATTTTATCTTCAGTTTCTATTTGCTGCTGTACTGGCAATTATTATTATTATTATTAATTTTAACTGGTATTTATTTTCTTAATTTTTAATTCCTTTTTTATCTCATAAATCCTTGTTGACTATAACCACCAATTTTCATTGAACTTTTTTCATCTTCAATTTAATCAAATCAAACATTGTCAACCAATCATTATTAATTTTGCACTAGTTTTTACTTTCATTTTAATTCTATTTTTAATAGCTAAAACATAGTATTTATTTTTATCATAATATTTTTATTTGCTTCTCATCGGAACTTTTACCCCCGGTCGTTAATCTACGGTAGTGAGTAGATCGCACTGTTCAAAAAGAAAAGAAAATCTCAGGATGTGATTCGAATATTATATCAATCCCGGATTATTTATATATATATATATATATATATATATATATATATATATATATATACATTTATAAAAGAAAATGGAAAAAAATGTCGATTTACCTACAAACCTTCGAGGAAGGTACTGTTTTTGACAAACCTTAATTTTGTGTCTTACAGACTGGGATAAACACGTACGTACATAATTATATACATTTATTTCGTCACAGACTTTTATATATACACACTTGTTTATTTTTGCACACAAACACACACATACACACACACACATACACACACATATTAATAAGGATATAAGAACGTATATTTCTGGCTCTATAAATTTTAACAACAGGAAACTTTACATAAAAAAAATGAAAACATAAAAATAAACGCAATTAGAAATTACAACAATAGCAATCGATTGTAATACTTGTATGCATTGACACCTACATACAAAAAAGAAACACACACACCAAATCCATACACGAACACACACACACACACACACACCTATATATATATATATATATATATATATATATAAGCATCCATGCTTCGAACTTGATTTTATGTGTAGTCATACACATATAACATCGTATACGCAAGGTTATAGATGTATAAAGAGTTAAACACGTTTATATATGATACACAAATCTATTATATACATGCGCACATATGATGCGTCTCAGATACACGGATATACACTGTTAGATGAACACGTTTGCATATAGCGATTGGTGACTACATGCCATAGATGCGTTTACTACGATGTAAATAAATAGCAATATTTGGCGCATCTTAGCAAATACATAGCCACACATACATATATACATGAGTGGATTTGGTTGAATTACAATATATATATATCCCATTAATTACGTGAAGTATATACATTTATGCTTAAACATAAGTCATCATCAGGAAAGATGTCGTTCAGACTCCATCTTTCGCTGTTTGAATGCACTTAAGCTTTTCTCATGAGCAAGACATTATCGAATAGATTCTAAAATTTTCGGTTCCATTTACAAATCTAAGTTTCTTTCTATCTATCTATCTATCTATCTATCTATCTATCTATCTATCTATCTATCTATCGATCTCAGTCTGTTCTATTATCTATCTATCTAGCTAGCTATCTAAGTGTGTTCAAATTTATCTCTCTCTCTCCCTCCCTCTCTCTCTGTTTCTCTTTCTCTCTCTCTCTCTCTCTCTCTCTCTATATATATATATATATATATATATATAGATAGATAGATAGATAGATAGATAGATAGATAGATTACTATACAGAGATTGATTAGCACTTAACACACTGTAAAATAAATGCTTGGACAGACACAATTTATAAACCAAAATCACGCACACACACATACACACTCACACGCAGATGTACATATATACACGTAGATAATAGATATATATTATCTATCATTATCCGTACTCATAATTAATAAATAAACGGGAGGAATTTACGTGTATTTTCCGAAAATACCAATATCATGAATTTCGCCATGAAAATACAAGCGTTCTTTTTAAATATTTATTGATACCCAACATGTCCAAAATAATGCACCTCACTTCTAAAATGAAACATAATTAGATAAAATTAAATTAAATTAATAAGTTGATATGAAATTATAAAAAGATAAGAATGTTTATTATTTTTACAATAATCAAATAAACAAATTTCCTGTTAAAATATTAATCTCCATGGGCCATGTGCATGACTGTTCTTATATGCTAATGTTCATAAACACAGACACAAACACCACTATCAATGTATACAGATATATATTTATATATATATATATAAGCCCCAGTCTGAATGTCCGTCAACGCAGTTCACATTATAAAAGCCAGTTATTTCATTTTTAACCACCATCCTAAGTCCTAGTGATTTCGCTAATTCATTATGGATACACTCTATTCATCAGACATGGGTCTCTCTTCTATGTCTTTCACCTGTGAAGATTGTAACGAGGTTTTCACGAGTCGCGACTCATACGCAATGCATGTTATGATTCGTGCCAAGGACAAATCTTGTCGGTCTGAAGTGTACGGTTCCGACAGCACCTTCGGCGGAAACGGCCGCAGTGATGCACCCGTAGGAGAGAGCGTAGAAATAAAAGCGTCTCTCCTCGGATTACAGCCATCTAACGGCAAGGAAACCTTGAACTTAGTCGAGCAGTCCGACGTGCCCATCTCGGAGATAGAGAACTGCATAAAAGAAGTCAAACAGGAAGTGATCTCTAACGATGGCTCAAACATGGGAAGCCCGGTTTCAATGACCCCAAAACTAGTTGTCGTCAAAACAGAACCAGAAAACAACAGCAGTAATAGCAGTAAGGAGTGTTCCGTAATGGAAAGCGGGTCAACAGGGTTAGGTAACATTCAAAGACGGCTGGTTCCCGGTACAGACCACCCAAGCACAAGTCGCAGCGACAGTGCTAACACGCCAGCCGTGTCAGTGCGCTCGTCATCAAACTTGGGCAACTCGAAAGCCTTGATTAGTTCGCATCATGTCATCTGTCTGTTGTGCGACTCCCAATTCCTCGACCAAGATTCGCTCGCCATGCACATGATGTCGTTTCATTCCGAAAATGTTGCCGTGACGCGATCCCAATCCAACACCTACAGAGATCACAGCACTGACAGTTCTTACTCGTCTTTGCAACACTTTGACCTCTCGCCACTCTCGCATTACCAGCGAGGCTCCATGCGCTACAGGTGTGGTGAATGTGGAGTTGGGTTTGACAACGAAGACTTTTTGACTCTGCACCTGCTTTCTCACCGTAGGGGCATACAAGCAATCACAACAGCGAGTCTCCTAAACGAACACTCAAGAGCTTATTCGCATATGATAGAAAACAAACGCAAACGACAGCAACACCAAACCCATTACAGTAACGATATCAACGACAGTGGTTGGTCACTTCCAGTTAAGAAACCCATGCTACAAGAGTCAAAAGCGCACGATATTAATTCCCTTGGCAAAGCCACGCACTTACCCCTGAAAAACTTTTTAAATAAATACTCTAAAGGGTATAGCAAAACAAACGCCCTTTCCAGTGACCCGATGACATGTGACGGAAGGTCCGTGATGGGCAAACCGCTCTCGGTAGATCATTATCGGCGATTTTATGAACGTTGTGGTTATTTTGCTTCGTCTACGAATTTTCCGACCTCCTCTTCGTCATCATCTTCAACCGCCTCCACGTCATCCCCATCGATGGCTCGCTGTGCTAATGATCGAAGCCAAAGCGTGCCGAACGAATTAAAAACGGAGGGTCAGAAGAGCGATTTGCAGAGACCGCACTCGGTTGGCTTTCTAGAAAAATGTCAAATGACTCGAAATAAATACACGAAAGAATCGAGAAGTGTCGACGATATTGAACACAGAGGCAGTCGTGAGATCTCACCAAGAATCAAAGACAGCGAGAGTCGGCTGAGAAAATCCGGTGTAACGCTCAACAAAGGGCAGACGGTCAGCGATTCCAGCAGCAAAGACAGAAACGAAGGTGAAACCGCCTTTTATGAGAAATGGTCAAATCCCAACACCAGAAAAGAAAAAAACCATTTAATAATTTCAGCTGTAAGGACATTACCAGAACCTTCCCACGTTGGTTCGTTGACCGGAAGCGGAAATACACGAGGTGATGTTATCTCCACCCAAGCTCAGCAACAGCAACAAGGTAAACAAGAACATTGCGTTAGCTCGTCAAATGGTTGCGACACAGCCTTCAGCGGTGTGGGTTCGAGTGCTGATATTTTGCGGGAGCTGAAAGGTCGACTACAAGACGCCATGATGTGTAAACATTGTGACGTCATATTTCTCAACCGAACCCTTTACCATCTGCACATGGGACTCCATAATGTTAACAACCCTTGGCAGTGTAATATTTGTGGGCGAGCTTGTAATGATGTTCACGATTTTACTGCTCATGTAATACACTTTTGAATCGTACAATTCTTCCTGTCCTCCAATGGAATAAAAATCTTAAAAAAAAAAGGCGGGGGAACGGAAAGAAAAAAGAAAAAAACAAAACAAGAGCTACCTTTTCTGTAAAACTAAAGAAAAGAAAATGTAAAAAAAGAAAAACGATTTTAAAAGATCATTAGTGCTGTTAAGTAAAAAAAAAAAGTTTTTCAAAAAAAAAGTTACCGTAAAATTATAAGAAAAAAATCATTGAAAACGATCCTCTAGAAAAATATTCACTAACACACTCATTCTAACATATATAGATATATAATATCTATTTATATACATACATGCATATCTACATAAATTCTTCTGTAGCTACATTAAGTGACTCAGTGATTGCCAGGATATCCTCCCAAGCTACAGCTGTTGTTGTAAGTTCAATTTCCACGATCTGCTTAACGGCTGAAATAGTCGTATACTACCCATTGGTGCCATTATCCTGCGTTCAGAACCCAGATGAAGAATGTAGATTTTTGGCACATACAAAAGGAACCCTTCCAACTCGACTGAGAGTAAACAAAAATATTACATCTTCACATGCATAAGAATTAAATAAATTAAAAATATGAATGAAACAAAGGTATTCAGTTTGAATTATGAATATAATCGCGCTGACACACGAACGTTTGGTTTGTCATTCTGACTGACACTGGGACAACGAAAGAAAGGTGAGACAAACATAATAAAAAAGTGGCATGCATTTGATAAAAACAACAAACATAGCGTCAAATATTCACCAAATCATGAAGGAAGCTGATATGAACGAAAATAACGCGACGGCAAATCATAAAAATAAGGTAATAATTTTGAAAAATAAATATTAAAAAAAAACTCACCTGTTACTACAAGGATCTTACAAATCAATGCACGTTAAACTCATTTGTAAAGGTGTAAAAAATATTTCTCTAGCATTCACCTACACACACAATCTTTATGTATGTATGTACGTATGTATGACTGTATATATATATATATATATGAACAGGTAGGAAAAAGCTAACATGTTTCACCTTAAAAGACGAAGATAAGGCTTGTTAAAGTAAAAAATGTTAGATTAAAGACACTTTTTTCCTACCTGTTCTTTACATATTCAATTCATCTTTTCGGATTTAAATCCATATAGCCAACCCATCCATATATATATATATATATATATATATATATATATATATATTACAGGCCATAAATGTCAAGCAACCTTAGTTTGAAAAAAAATTGATGTATTCATACTATGTTTAGTATTTATTGCCAAGTAGATAATTCTAAAGGAAAATAAAATGGTTCTTTTGTTATTATTACTTTGCAAAATTTTACAAGGCAGCCAGGAAGCCTATTCTTCAGTCAGCCAATCAAAAGAAGAGACTAGCATGGGGAAGAGAGCACAAAAACTTGGCATCAGAACAGTTCATTCGAGGCACATATTATTGTGCAGTATTAACAAAAGAACTATTCTATTTTCATTTAGAATTATCCACTTGACAATAAATACTAAAAATAGTATGAAATATATAATTTCTTTTAAAAAACTGGGGTGGCGTATATATATATATATGCAAATAAATAGACAACGGTCTCTATTATTATAGTAAGGATAAGAGACATATAAATGTTAATAGCATTTAAATTCAAACCCAGACCCGAATCGGAACTTTCTATATATACTGGAAAAATGTATCGCTTTAGTAAGTACCTGACTCTCTCCATGACCCTTTACTTTTGCAAGAGCCAGATCAGGTTGAAAATGAAGTACTGCTGTCCTATATGTGCAGGAGCTTCAATGTTTTTACTTTTTCGTCTCAATAGAATTCAAAAGTTTCTACACGGCCTTGTGGGTGGTGAATTATTTCCCACTCTACAACCTTTTCGACAGAGTCGAAATATCGTAAGCACCTCGTTCTGTATCGCTATTTTAGTGGCAAGTGTTCAGACATACTACGTTTCTTAGTTCAGCCAGTTCTAAACGTCATGGCTCATTGACGCGGACCACCCTCATTCATTTCATTTTTCACTGGTGAGATGTCAGTTCCATTCGAGCAACTTTATCTTACAAACCCCTGCTCTGTGGAACCAGCTCCCAAGAGGATACTCCCCAATTTTAATCTGTTCAAGTTTATGATTAACCGTTATCTTCTCAGCATATCCACATAAACAATGGCTCTTATTCTGTAACACTCTACTTCGAGTGACTTCCGAGCCTTGTACATGGTTAAGATTATTGTAAAAAAGACATATATAAATAATTATAAAAAAGGTAACATAGATAAAATATATTAACAAGTATATATATATTAAGAAATATGTATATTTCTTAATATATATATACTTGTTAATATAAGAGAAAACATAAATTATATATTTTTTCTAAGCGCTGTGTCACTCGGTAGGATTCGAACCTGCGACCCCTATCCACATAGGAGAAGCCACCTATTGAACTGGTGAGTCTTAAACCTCTCCACTACGAATGACCAACAGTATAAATGAAGTTAATACTGCCGAATGACACACATTTTCGTAACAAAAATTTATCGTAAATAATCAGGCCAGTAGAAATAAATATATAATACTGTTTGATTATAAACAGAATATCTACTTAAATACGAGTACCGATCAATAATATTCAAACAAATCATTTCAAATTGTCGGTTGCTTAAAGACTATTTCGTTAATCTTCGTTAATTTCCGTAATATGTTTACATTTGTTGACATTACGATACGATATATTTCAGAGCAGATACGGTTATTACGATGAATCGAAAATTGTGTTATATATATATATATATATATAACTTTTATCAATAAAACTACTGAAAAAAATCTTGTTGCTAAACATTATCACAACTCAACACTATATATATATATAGTGTTGAGTTGTGATAATGTTTAGCAACAAGATTTTTTTCAGTAGTTTTATTGATAAAAGTTATTTTGACAAGTTGTTTTTTTTATCGTAAAGTGCTCTATATCGGATGGGGGAGATAGAGCGTTGATAGGTTTAATGCGAAATATTTGTCACTTTACCTGAGCAAGTTCATGCCGACTCCGAAGTTTCGTGAGGACACCGTTACGATATTTTTGCCTCGAATTTGGCATGAAGCTGCTCAGTTATTTAGTTTATTTGCATTAAACCTCCTTCTATCTCTGTCTTATCAAGTATATATACTTGATAAGACACAAGTAGTGTCGAAACAAAAAAGCTACTTTTGTAGTGATATTATAACAAATTTATGTTATAATCTCTAAATAAATATCATTAGCTCTACTTTGTATTGAGCACTTTTTTAAGAATAGTGTTTATTTGGATACGGAATATTAATCCATCCACACCTACCCTATACTTATATATATATATATATATATATATATATATATATATATTACAGACGTAATATTATACATATAAGTAATGAGAAGTAATAACCGTAAGCATGTATCTAGAGATGTAAATAATACGGACATTAATAATAACACTGATAAAAGCCATAGCAGGAATTTGGTAAGAGTTATATAATTATAGAAGACGTATAACTAAGTAAAACGCATAATATGGCATATAAATAAGCGACTCATATTAAGGGCTATATAATTATATTAGATATATAAATAATAAGAATAAAAATCATAATAAAAAACATAGATGAGACATAGTCCATAATTATATAGTATTAAGAAATACATAAATAATAATAAAATACAATATTATACATATATAAAGCCCATTCAACGAAACGTATAATGACTTTATCGGAATCATGAATATGGAGGGGGAAGTAATGAAACTCTAATAGAGATATAGTAATAGAAAACTCATAAATATTAATAAAAATATCATACAAAGTATAAATAAAATTTAGTAAATATATATAAGATATATAAAAATAAATATGTAGAGACAAAAAATAAAGATATATAATGAGACATAAAAAGATGTATAATAAGAGACAAAAAATAAAATATATAATAGGAGACACAAAAATAAAGATTATCGTAAAAGATATTTAATAAGATACATAAAAATATATAGCGACAATATATAAAGATATATAATAAGAGACAAAAAATAAGATATATAAAAAGACATAAAAATAATACATATAATAAGAGACAAAAAATAAGATTTATAATAAAACAAAAAAAGAAATATCATAAGAGACAAAAAATAAGATATATAAAAAGACATAGAAGTAATATATATAATAAGAGACAAAAATAACATATATAAAAAGACATAAACATAAGATATATAAATAGACATAAAAATACTATATATAATAAGAGACAAAAAATAAGATATATAAAAAGACATAAAGATAAGATATATAATAAGAGACAAAAATAAGATATATAAGAGACAAAAAAATAAGATATATAAAAAGACATAAAATAAGATATATAATAAGACATGAAAATAAGATATATAAGAGACAAAAAATAAGATATATAAAAAGATATAAAAATAATACATATAATAAGAGACAAAAAATAAGATATATAAAAAAACATAAAGATAAGATATATAATAAGACATGAAAATAAGATATATAAGAGACAAAAAATAAGATATATAATAAGAGACAAAAAAATAAGATATATAAAAAGACATAAAATAAGATATATAATAAGACATGAAAATAAGATATATAAGAGACAAAAAATAAGATATATAAAAAGATATAAAAATAATACATATAATAAGAGACAAAAAATAAGATATATAAAAAGACATAGAAATAAGATATATAATAAGACATGAAAATAAGATATATAAGAGACAAAAAATAAGATATATAAAAAGATATAAAAATAATACATATAATAAGAGACAAAAAATAAGATATATAAAAAGACATAGAAATAAGATATATAATAAGACATAAAAATAAGATATATAAGAGACAAAAAATAAGATATATAATAAGAGACAAAAAATAAGATATATAAAAATACATAGAAATAAGATATATAATAAGAGACCCAAAAATAAAGGAAACTATAAAAATAATGATAAAAGTTACACCTAACAAATACAGAGTGTCCATAAAGTTCGTGTGATTTTTAAAAAAATTATAACGTTATTAGTATTTGCCACATAAATAATTTGTAAAAAGGATTAGAAAGAAAGAAATCTATATTTTTGAAGGTTTTATTGAAAATTTTAAGTTTCCACATGTCCTCTATCATTAGCAATACAAAGGGTAATACAATTTTGCAGTTCACGGAAAACATTTGCCAATTGATTTACAGTAATACCTGAAATCACATTAGTTATTTTGGCTTTCAAATCTTCTAATGAACAAAGTTTGGTTGCAAACACAATTATTTTCACATGTCCCCATAAAAAAAAAATCTGGGGTCAAATCTGGCGAACATGGAGGCCAATAAAATTGTCTACCCCTTCCGAGCAATCTGTTTACTTATCTAAGAATTGTTGCAAATTTTGTAGTACAGAATTATTCAATAACTATACTTAAAACTAGGTACATTAAACTTTATAAAAAATTTTACAGATTATTTCTATTACAAATACAAATAAAGTTATAATTTTTTTAAAGTGCACACGGACTTTATGGACACCCTGTATAAACAAGGCAAGCGTAAGGATTTTATTTTGCAGCAATATTTATAAAGATAAAAACGATTTCATGCATAACAATTTATAAAATACAATAGTCATAGATAGAAATAAGTTCAACAAGAACTTCGATCTAAATAATGGTCAGTCAGTTGCGTACCATACGTGATACACGCTTGGGCGATCACGTCTCGAAAGAGACATGACTGACTGGGCAGAAGATTATCCCGCAGTCGGTTGCCATTGCTTTCTGCGGTAGACTGATTGCCGACCAAGGCTATATAACCCAATCTGTCCTGTTATTTAACCCATAACTGGAAGGAAGAGACGGATTAATACCTTTCCCAAGGGTATTTGCGCGTAAGTGAATGCAATGAATTCAACTGGAATTTGAACTTGGCTCCCCGATTTCTCGTTCCGAGTCGTTATAAGAGACCACAACG